>PVJA010006772.1:0-71669 GCA_004027025.1 Myocastor coypus
TCCTCCTCCTCCTCGTTCTCCTCCTCCTCCTCATTCTTCTCCTCATCCTCATCCTCCTCCTCCTCGTCCTCGTCCTCCTCCTCCTCTTCGTCGTCCTCATCCTCCTCCTCCTCCTCTCTCTTCCTCTTCTTCCTCCTCCTCCTCGTCCTCCTCCTCCTCCCCCTCCTCCTTATATTTTCCCTGTCTCTCCCTTTTGGCTTCAGCCCCCACCTTTTCTTAAGAAGCATGACTCTCCCGCGCTGGTTTCCGGGCTGTTCATTCCACGTTGCCCTGCCCACCCCACCCTCCCTTTTGTCTCTTTTTCTCCAGGTGGAGGAGGTAGGAGCGCCCTCACTGTGAGACCTGGGTTATGGGAGGCCACCACTGGGTCACCAGCGCTTCCTCCCAGTGCTCATGGTGATAGCTCTGCTTAGCCTCACTACGTTAATAAACAGCTGTGACATTTCTATATCATTTTGGTAATAAGTAGAAAGGCTTACAAGCCCAGTTAAGATAAATACAAAGAGTCTTGGATCTTTGAAGTCATGCGTGGGAGTTGCTGGGTCCAGGCTAGACTGCTCACCCAAACTTCCAGCCCTGCCCAAAGCCCATGTGTAAGAGCTCTAAATTTGCACACACACACACACACACACACACACACACACACACACACACACACAGGCAGCTCTCAGAGCATAGGGTCTAATCCTGGTTCCACCCAGGACTTGTCAGTCCCCCGGGGCCGGTCCATCCTTCCTCTCATGAACTCCTCTAACATCTGGAGTCCACACAGTGCCTTCTGAAAAAGGTGATGACAATAAAGGCTGCTCTGGTCTCCACACCCCTTTAGAGTGCATTAATGAGGGGACGAGACTGCAGGCTGTCGGAACCTGGGGCGGGGGGAAGAGGACTCAGAGATTCCTCCGCATGAACATAAGCAGGTGTGGATCTAGATCGCAGCTTTATATTCAAATCTGAAAGCAGCCCAGATTCCAAGGTGCAAGCCCACCTGATAGCTGTATTTTCTCATTTGGAGTAGCACTGCTAGAAAGTGTCACCTGAACAGCTTAGAGTTAGAGTCCTTCTGGCCTCATAGACAGACTGTCCTCTTGCGTCTCAATGTTCCAAATTCCCACATTGTGCGGGAACTGGTCCAGGGCCAGATCCCCAGGAAAGAGCTGCTCGAAGGGCTTCATTGACGCTGATCTGAAGAGAAATTCGTCGTTGTCTGAACCTGACACAGCGCTAGGCACCTGGAAATGGTGGGGCCCTCTTTGTGGTGAATTCAAAGGTAGGAATGAGGTACTCAGGAGTAATCAAACTAAAGCCGTCTCTTACAGAGCACACGCTAAGTGTCTCCGGGTTTTACAAATTAAAAAGTATTTTAAATGGCACCAACATTTGGACCGGAGGAGAAAGAGGAATATGTATTAGGAACACATACTATATAAAAAATTATGGGCCAGGCATGGTGATAAGCACTTTATATACCAGGTTTCATTTACTTAAATGCTTAAGTAGAAAAAATTGAGGAGACAGGTTTCTTCAGTAGCTGAGAACATCTATTTACCCTGCACCAGAGAATGAAGATGAATGCAAAGCACTGGTAAGAAGGGAGGTAAAGGGATTCTTAGTAGAGACCATTTGTAGTCTGGGCTGCTAGCCAGAGGTACCTAGAAGAAAGGAAACAATGAGCTTGCAGACTGTCCGAGCCGGAGAGAGCCACAGCACACAGCTGTCCGTCCTCTGTACTCCATCTGACAAGTTAGGCCACCACGGTCCACGGAAGAGAAGTGACCCACCTGGCTGGTGCAGCCAGCTCCATCTGGTGTCCACTTCCAGCCCGAAGGACTTTCAGGAAAACCTAAGTGTCCCTGCTGTCCCATTGGTCAAGCATTTAGATCACTGCGCTTTGTGCACAGAGTACCATTTTTTTTCCTTGAGAACCATACACACCACTTTAATCCATCGGTTTCTGTACCTGAGAGATCACCATTGTCACTCTGCACATAAAGGGTCTTTGGCTCGTGACTGAGCTCACAAACCAGCCCCTGGGATGACTGTACTGTCCCTGCTCCCCAGAGTACCTGCTCGCAGTGTCCACCAGCTTCGACCTGGAGTGTGGCCCCAAGACCATCTCTGAGACCTAGCTATGGAACTCAAGGAAGCCGGGCAGGGCATCTATCATTTGAACATCTTGGTGTACCTGAAAGGCTTTGGCTCTGGCTCAGCCCATCTCAAGCAAAGGGATTTGCCCAAAGTTACACACTGAAGCAAGAGCTTCCCTGCCAGTGCTCTGTTTACTTCCTAGAGCACAGCACCTGCCTTGATCACAGTCACTTACTGGTGGTTTACTGGTACTACAGATACCTAAGTATTAGCACTTTGTACCAGTGTGAGCAGATGCCCAAGTACTGAGGACAGATGTGTGGCAGGAAGGGGCAGCATCCAGCAGGCCAGCATCACTCTGCACACACCCAGCTCGACAGGGGTGCCAGGGATACCACCAGTTGGCATTTGCCCAGAGAATCACTTTGCACTGCACAACCCTTTTAGATCTTGTTAGACCTTTGCAAAGGACACAGAACACTGATTCTCAATCTCCTTCTCCCCTGAGGCTGTGTAGGCTTTAAACATAAATAATTGACAATAAATAGTAAGTTAAAATATGCTTAATACAAAGAATAAATTATAATGATGTAATATTAAATAATTGGCATATTTACGTGGCAAATAAATTACGGAGCCCAAGTCCCTCTTTCCCAAGGTTGTATTTCCTATGCAATAATATAATTCATTGTCGCACTATTCATTGATGCTTTTTAAGTAGAGACATGTTGCAAAGATGAAGCCCATTTCATTTCAGAGTGGACAGAAAGATTAAAGAAAGCTCCAAGGTGTACTATGTGGCAAGACCTTATTCGTGGCATTCATCCCATGGAATGTGGTCATAGCTCACTTCTGCCAATCATCAGATAGAAGCATAATTTCCCTCCCCTCACTGCCCACTAAACAACCTAAGGCACACACTCTTCATCCCAAGAAGGGGCCAAGCCAAAGTCCAGAGGTTTTATGAACCTTGTGTTATTTTCCTAGGTGAGTCAGAATCACTCATCGTAAACTTAATTCAAGGGGAAAGAAAATTCAACTTGCAAACGCCGGAGGTAGCAGCCGACCCTCACTCACAGGACGCAAGCAACATCCAGGGTCCCAGGGGAAGGCTGAGCAGGCAATGACGCTAGCGCCCCTAGAGGTCGAGCGGGGAAGCAGCACGAAATGGGAAAGAAGGCTTTAAACAGATACTAAAAAAGGTTTGACTGTAATCTTGAAAGTAGTGAACTGACATCTTTAAATCCGTCTAATGCCCTGCTATCAAAAGCCAAATTATCTGGTATCAAAAGCAACAAGAGTACATGATAAGCATAAGAAAAGAGGTGGGCAGTGGAGGGGGAACTCCAGGGTGGAAAAACTCGCCAGGCAACAGGTGGAAGACAGCAGACTAAGCAGGACCTGCAGAAAGGTGAGGAGAGCAAATGAGATATCTGGATAGCTGAGCTGCGGGCTGGGGTGGGGACAGCCGGCAGCCCAACCTCCGGGCTGGCCCGCTGCCTCCCTGCTCTGCCGCTTAGGGCATTCCTACTGCTGGAACCGCTTCCCTGGGGCGGGCGTGCTGTGGGGCCCACCGGCCTGCCGCTGGCGACATGACTGTGGCACCGTCTCTGAGGAGGGCTGGAACAGATAGCATGGTTTTTAGAACAAATTAAAAAACCGATCTATGTATTGCTATGAATTCCCAGGTCACTAAGTCCAATAGTACGATCACTTCCTTCTCCATCACGCTCTACCGGAGGCATCTGCTCAGTTCCTACACTTGCAGCGGAGGAAATACGTGACCTGAATATGTACCAGCACCACAGCTGGTTTTAAAGAGTCTCCTCCGAAGAGCCTGCATGACAAATCTGTCACTGTTTCTGTTTTTGTGGCACAGACCACACAGGAAGAGGCATGGGGCTTCGAGGAGCGTGTGGGCATCAGTCCATACGTGTGCAGTGAGAACCCGGGAGGCCTCCTGCCGGCATCGGCACGGTCGTTCCCAGGGTGCCACGCTCAGGATGCTCACACTCACTGTCATTCGCTTTGGGGAAAGCAGGGTCCCATGGTTCTCCTGGGGAAGGGTCCCCCGGTGCTTCGTCTACAGCCCATAGATTAGGCTTCAAGTGATGAACTGCTAGGAACAGATAAATCTTCGGGAAGACATGTTCCCTCGAGAAGAGCTATCAAAAGAATACTCAGTGAGAACAGCCATGCACAAAGACAACGTCTTGATGCCAGGAGGGAGTATGGGGCTGAGGTGCCCCACAGGGGTCCCCAAGAAAGATCAGGCTCCATGGGTAATTTTCCTCCAGCAGCTAGCTGAAGAAGGAGCATTCACACATCTTTCTTTCTCGTTCTATAAGGGAGCTCCGCAGGACCACACACTGGGGGATTTAAAATGACAGAAATATATTGTCTCAAAGCTGTGGAGGCTAGAAGTCCGAACACCAGGCACAGGCAGCCCTGGCTCCCCTCTGAGACTCTAGGGGAGGATCCTTCCTTACCTTATAGCTCTCAGTGCTGGCACAGCTTGGCTTGTTGTCATGGCTCCATCTAGCCCCACGCGCAGGAAAAAGAAGGAGCTTAGCCAGCCAAAACGCATACTCAATTAGTTTTGGAGAATCTGACAGAGGAGTACTAAGTTTTTGCTCTCCCTCTTGGTGCTCACTTGCCACTGTGGGGAGCTGGCTATATTATGAAAGCTCAACCAACCACATGCTTGCTACCAGGACTTTGAATCTTGAGCAAAAGGCACAACGGTGCATCTGAAAAGGCACTAACAGGTGCAAAGGCAGAGAGACCTGAGGATTCTTTTCACTGTGTGTTGGTGATGGCCATGGAGTGGCCTCTCGTGGTTAAGCAGGAGTCCAAGTCCCCACCCAGGCTGTCTCCAGGCTGCCTCCCACACCCACTGCGCCGACCTTTCTTTTCATGGCACCATATGGTCACCTCCCTCATTTAAATATCACCGCATGGCTTTGTGGTGGAAGAAAGTCTGAGGACGCCCATGCTAGAGGCATAGAGATATCCCGTGGAAATCGCAAAATACTCTCGCCACCTGCTGTCACTGATGACTGGAGACACCTGGGAGATCTCGTCTTTACTACAGATCTTCTATGGAATGAAGGGAAGCAAGTAGAGGAAAAAACGCGAAGGCCCCAAGCCCAGTGAACACTGTGCCACGTGGATATCTGCACTGCCCGCTCCACTCCCTGATGCCCACAGCCCTTGCTAGCAGAAAGCTCTAAACAGAACCCTAGCCAGCCCCAGTGGCTCCTAGTAATTTAGTGCTGGAGCTTAACAGTGGACCTCAAAAGACCTCATCCTCTGCCCCTCCCCTTCGTCCCCAAAGGCCACAGCACTGCCCTCTCCTCTGCAGGGACAAGGACCCATGGGCTGCAGTCTCCCCACCAGGTGAGTCGCATAGTCTTTCACAGCCCTCTCGGCCTTCTCCTGGTTGTGCAACGTGGGAGGACTTGGAAATGCCCAGGTGCAAGGGTACCCTGCATCTTCACTGGGGACACGCTTCTAAACAAAGTAGAGACATCTGGTCTACAGCAGAACGTCCTGCGTGCAGGAGAAGCCAGCCTAGAGTGATATGGGCAGCAGCGATGTGGGAGAAACAGTACACAGGGCATCAAACTGTGGCCAAGGAGACCGGATGAGGAGTCACAGGGGATCGATCAGGTGGAAGCCACTTCAGAGATTATTCAGTCCAGAGGTTTTCATCACAGAAACTCTGCTTCAAGTGAAATTTCATAATGAATCTCAGTACACAGCAGGAAAAAGTAGAGCGCTCTGAGGGAAGAAGGCAGAGAAATCCTAATGCCCTGGCCACCTCAGTCCAACTCCAGCCTCTCTGTGAGCCCAGAGGCACCTGGAGTTCTAGGCCACAGTCTCATCCAACTGGTCAGTTTTTTGTTGTTGTTTTCTTTTGTTTTTTGGGGGGATGGCATTTTATTGTTTTAAATTTTATTTTAAAGAGTAAAAATAAAACAAAAAAAAATAGTGAAGACACAGTCCGAATCGGAGTAACATAAAACAATACATGTGGCCATATTTTCAAAACAAGAACAGTAAATTATGGTTGCTCATTTTATTGTAAGAGGAGTCAGAGTCGGGCCAGGGAGACAACTCAGTGGCATAAGTGCCTGACCCGCATCTGCAAGGTCCTAAGTTCAATCCCTGTAGCACGAAAAGAGAGACAGAGAGAGAGAGAGAGAGACAGACAGACAGACAGACAGACAGACAGACAGACAGAGACAGAGACAGAGAGAGAAGAAAAGAAGGAAAAGAGACTTGGCAAGTTTAGGCATGTTAATATCACCTGATCTCCCTGCCTGTTCTACTTCCATAAAATTTGTCATTTTCTGCCTCAGTTTCTTGGCCCTGGGGACCAAGGGTGTGTGGAGGCACCGTGCAAAACCTTCAGCTGTTCTGGCTGCTTTACAAAGTGCGAAATTGCATTCCATGATGCTTCTTCAAAACCCCTGGCTCCTGCTCAGGCTCCTCCCTCTTCACCTCAGGTTGCAAAGGGAAGCTGGAGAGCTGGTCCTGAAGACCCCTACAGGGCACTGCCCGAATGGCTCTCCAGACCTGGGCACAGAGGGCAGGGAGTGCCCCAGAAGCGAGGGATCTTCACAGCTAAGAGGTTCCCTCCTTGGGGGCAGAATGTCCCCTTGCTATTTGAAAGGAGAGTTAGGTTCTCAGGAAACTCCCAAAGCTCCATTGTCCTACTGTCTTAAACGGGCTGCAGTGAGTACCTCAGGGCTGCCTACACAGGGCTCAGCTCCTTCCAGGAAGCGGTACCTTATACGCCATTGTTCCCTTCCTGGGGAAGATGGCGGACTCCAAGTAACAGAGAGCAGTCTCCGATTCCTGTGAGCAAAAGGGAGGCTCTGCTACACTTTGCACACGTCCCCCAAAGTTCAGGTGTCAGAAGCTTCACTCCAAAGCAGCGACACTGAGAGGCGATTAGTCACCTCAGGGGATTAGGTGGCAAAATCAACATCACTGTCACGGGAGTGGGTCGGTTGTCTCAGGCTACAGCAGCAAATGTGATCCTCTCTCTTGTGTGTGCCCACCTTCTCTCAGCCTTCTGAATTCTGCCACGTGAAGACACGGCACAAAGGCCTACCCAGAATACAGTCCCTCCTCGGCCTTGGACTTTCCAGTCTCCAGAACTGCAAGAAACAAACCCTAGTTCTTCATGAGTTATCCACTCTCAGGTGCCCCGTAACACAGGGCAGCACAGGGTAGGTGGCCCAAAGTGGGGAAAGGAGGTGCTGAGAGTGCCCTGATCTCAAAGTGGATGCCTCACCCTTCCTTCTTCCCTCTTCGGGAAGCCTGAGCATCCTCAGGGCTCACACATCCCTAACTGCAATTCCAAGCCCCCCACATAGGAGAGAGGAGCATCTCCAGGAGATGGGCCGAAAGTCCTTAAGCCCATGCCCTGCGACTGGGCCTCCTCCGCAGCCCCGAGCAGTGAGAATATCATTAGCTCCACTGACAGAGGGGCAAACAGATGCCCGCTGTGGACACGGGATTTGCTGCTGGTACATGGGGACTTCCGCAAGCACCAGTTAACCGGGGCTTTTGCACTCTGATTTAGTACTGATCGTCGGAAGGAATTCAGCTGCCTCTTGACTCTAAGGAGGCCAAGGGAGACGGTGCAGATGGGAGATGCCAAAGGGCCCCGCTGGAAGCTGAACACCCAAGAGAAGAGTCTGGGGCTCTCGGGAAGCCCTGAGGCTGTACCTGAGAGTCTCAGCTCTCGCCTTCCCCTGACTAGGAAGAGGCAGCACCCAGGGGAGAGAAGCATTGTCTGTACCAGGAAACATGTCTGCATTACAGCGAGAGACATTTCCGTCAGGCAGGAGAAGGAGCTCCACAATGCCTCACGTGCCGTTTCAAATTGCTAAAGGAAGTGGCGCCCAAACCCTCAAGGGCCCATGCTTTCTCCAACATGTCTCTTTAACATTTGTCTTCTCAAGTTCAAGGCTACATCATCTTTGCCCTAGACAGGAGGACTGGGCTCTAAATGCTCTCTGTGCCGCGCTCCCAGTGACAGGGGCGCCCTGTGAGGCTGAGTGCGGCTGGCACTGTCCTCCCCTCTGCCTCATTCCACCCTCCTCTCTTCCTGGAAGTTCTTGCTCATCCTTCAGGATTTAGCCTGGGTGTTTCTGTCAATAGACACCCTGTCCTGGCCACAGGGAGTCCACTGTCAACACAGCCTGTGTCTGTCTCGCCTCTTTGGCAGAGGTCTTTGAGGGAGATCGGTTAACCTCACCCCATCTCTTGCCATGCAGGGCGTGGCTGGCAGGGTGACAGTAAGTGCTATGATGGTCGGATCTGAAGGCACCCAGCTGGGGAGAGTCTAGAATGTCAGGATGAAGGAAGCTGTTGCTTATTTTTCAAGGCTTCTGGGTCCTAGGACTGGCACATAGGAAAGGTTCCATTGTGTGGTCTTTAGATGCAATATGGAATCTTCAACCACCCTTAAAAAATGCAGAGAATATCCTCCTCAGATCTCATTCGGAGTTACAATAATGATGTAACTGCACATCCCCAATGTAGGGAAACAAATAGACCTTTTGACAGACAGGGAGCATGTGATAGTTCCCTTTCTTGAGGGTGGAGAGAAGAAATCGGTGTCTTCAGCCGCATTCATAATCGCTGCTTTCCCTTGCACCTGGTGGGCTCCTCACTCAGGTGAGTCTCCGCATCCTGAAGGATCCTGGGAAGAACACAGGGCTCAGCTCTTCAGGGAGCATCCCTGGCTCCCCAGAGCAGCTAGGGGGTGTCTGCAGCGAATTTTACCATGGCACCGAGGGCAGGGAGTCTGCACAGGACAGTGGGCGGGTGGAGTTACAGCCACAAACTAGATTCCTTGTTCTTTGTTTTCCCATAAGATGTGAGAAGTCCTTGTGCTGTACCTATGACAATGACTCCTTTTCCTGACAGAGCAGAGCTGAGGGCCAGGACTGCAGTCAGCCTAGCAGCTGTGCTTGCTCCTGCTCGGCACGTGGCCTGCACACACGCATACCTCTGTCTCACCATCTCCCCCAGTGGGCATGGCCCACTGCCAAGCCTTCCAGGGTAGTAGCCGCAACAAAGGAGCCCACCAGGATCACATTAGTGAGGGTCTCTTCTGCCCCAGCCACAGTGGAGACCCATTTTCCTCAGAAGTGTAGACACACATTTAGAGTAAAATACCATGATTTGGTTTTGCTTGTGTAAAAAGGCAAAGGATTAAATTTAGCAGGCTGTCTGGGACACATTCCCCAGGGTGCCTCTACCCTTTAGAGAGAGCTCAAGAGAAATGTCTCCAGAACAGGAGCCGTCCGCCCCCTGTGGTGTGGGGACCAGACCAGCCCTCGCTCTCTCAGACGGAAGCGATCAGCAGTGCCAGGTCAACAAAGTGCAGCCGCTGCACCCATTCTAGCCCTCTTCAAGAGCCTGCAATGACTCCTTGCTACCTTTAAAGTTTAGTCCAAGTAGAAGGACCCTCGAGGGTCTCCAGAACCTGACCTTCACTAGCAAACACTCATTCATGCAGTCAGCACTGTGTACTTCCCGAAAGAGTTTGGTGCAAGACCCCACAAATGCTGAGCTGCAATCACTGCCATAGGGTTGTGGCCGCTGTCCACCCAGAGCTCATGGTCTGCTGAGTGCGACGGCCTGTTCTGAGTGCCAGTTTGGCCAGGTTACCATTTCCAGTTATTCAATTAACCAGCATAGGTGTTGCCTTGAGAGTGTCTTGTGCATAGGACGGAAGTCCACAATGGGCTGCCTTTCAGGAAGGTTATCACAGAGAAGTTGGTTGGGTCCTGAAGTTTCTGGAGCAGAGTGGAGACTTGCTGGAGGGCTTCGGCTTCCTTCTTTGGATGGCAGGCCCTGTAGATTCCAGGTTTGCCGTCTAGGCCCTAAGATTGCATAAGCTTGCAATAAATGGCATGAAGGATATCTCCAGTGAAGCCTGCTCCTTTGACCAACCCTGGTTGATCAAAGCAATGATGAGGCTGTGAGGAGACATAGCCTCCCCCTACCGGCCTGTGGCCCTGGGTCCAACACATCATGGACCAACCTCCTCACCTCAGGCTAGACATCCCTATAACATCGTTGTTATTCATCCCATTTAATGGCTAGCTAGGGATTACAGAGGAGCAAACCGGGGGTCAGAAAGATTAAGTAGGGTCTGCAGAGATAGCTCAGCAGTCTAAACACCTGCCTGGTAAGTGCAAGGACCCAGGTTTGATGCCTGGTACCACATGTTGTGTCAGCCTTGAAAACGGGTATGGTGGCAACACCTGTAATCCCAGCCCTGGAGAGGTTCAGACAGGAGGATCACTATGAATCTGAACTGTGTAGCAAGACCCTGTAAAACATAAATAAATTTTTAAAAAGATTAATTTATCTAAGGTCAAATAACTGAAAAGCTACAGAATAGCAATTGTAGCTATTTCTACCTGTACCCCAAACTTGTGATCTTTTTCCTATAGTGTATAGCCTACTACTCTTTTACTACACTATCTGAGTTTCAGTTTATTCACACGAAAGAGGGGGACCCCCAATGTCCAGCCCCCGACGAGATGACAAAGTGGTGTTTCCATTACCAATGCAACTAGTAACCAAGTTCCTCTTCAGAAGAGAATAATCTGTGGAGAAAATACTTTGGTGAGTGTCTGTGACAGGCCTTCCTCAGTACATCTGAGAAAACAAGTGGCACCAGGCTGCCTAGGAAGGGAAATAAATAAAAAACTGAGTGGAATCCTGACAGAGGGAACAGGAAAGAGCTGAGGGAAGAAGAAAATCCACTAGATGAGAGAACTCTGTGTCCTTGGTAGCTACCTTCCGAAGTTTTTCAGGATAATCTGCTAAAAGAACAATACTTGTCAAGAGTAATTTGAGGAAGAAGATGAGAGGGGAAGGGAAAAGGAGGGGAAGGGAGGGTAGGAGAAAGGAGAGACAAATGGACAGACAGACAGACAGACAGACAGAGACAGAGAGAGATATGTTTCACATTGAGGTCAACATGGAGAGGACTAGTTTTGTAAGGATCATGTCTGTGGGTCAGGATTGCAGATCCTGAGACAATGACCCAGATGGGGTGGAGCCGGAAGGCATCACTGAGAGTAGTTGGAATGAGATTGTTGACAGCTTCGATGACATGAACCTCTCCGAGTCCCTTCTCTGTGGCATCTATGCCTATGGTTATGCCTCTGCCATCCAGCAGCGTGCCAACCTTCCTGTATCAGGGTTATGATGTCATTGTTCAAGCCTAGTCTGGGATTGGAAAAACAACCACATTTCCCACATCAGTTCTACAACAGATTGCATTAGATCTAAAGGCTACCCAGGCTTTTGTGCTGGCTCCCACTCAAGAATTGGCTTAGAAAGAGCTGGGGAGATAGTTCCAATGCACAAGTACCTGCCTGGAAAGTGCAAGGTTGTGAGTTTGAACCCCAGTCCTGAAAAAAGAAGAAGAAGACGAAGGAGGAGGAGGAGGAGGAGAAGGAGGAGAGGATATGGCTCAGCAGACCCAAAAGGTAGTCACGGCATTAGGAGATTACACGGGTGCCCCCGTCATGCCTGTATTGGAAGCGCCAATGTGCATGCTGAGGTACAGAAGCTGCAGATGGAAGGTCCCCATATCATCATGGGAACCCCTGGCCACAAGCTTGATATGCTTAACTGCAGATACTTGTCTCCCAAATACATCAAGGTGTTTGTGTTAGACGAAGCTGATGAAATGTGGATGCAAGGACCAGATTTATGACATATTCCAGAAGCTCAACAGCGACACCCAGGTGATTTTATTGTCAGCCACAGTTCCTTCTCACGTGCTAGAGGTGACCAAGAAGTTCATGAGAGACCCCATTCGGATTCTCGTCAAGAAGAAGGGCTAACCCTGGAGGGTATCCGCCAATTCTACTTCAATGTGGAATGAGAAGAATGGAAGCTGGACATGTGTGCCTTGTGTGAGACCCTGACCACCACCCAGGCAGTCATCTTCATTAACACCTGAAGGAAGATTGACTGGCTCACAGAGAAGACGCATGTCCCAGACTCCGCTCTCTCTGTCATGCATAGAGATACGGACCAAAAGGAATGAGATGTGATCATGAGGAAGTTCCAGTCTGGCTCCAGCAAGTTGCTGGCCAGAGGCATTGACGTGCAGCGGATTTCTTTAGTCATCAACTGTGATGTTGGGATGTACAGGGAAAACTAGATCCACAGAATCAGTTGTGGAGGCCACTTTGGCTGTAAGGGTGTAGCTATTAACATGGCCACAGAAGAAGATAACAGGATTCTTGGAGCCATTGAGACTTTGTGCAACACCTCCATTGAAGACATGCCCCTCATTGCTGCTGAGCTCATCTGAGACGGCCATCCTGCTGCCCAGCTCCAACCAGAGTTCAACCTTGGGTGGCTGAGGAGCAGTTGGGCGGCGTGGGGAGAAGGGGGTAAGGGAGTCAAGGGATGTACATCTCATCAAATCCTCCACCCTTGAATAAATGTCACTTTTTGACATTATATTAAAATAAAAAATATAATAAAAATATAAAATATATATAAAAAAATAAAAACATGGAGAGGAGACAGGGATATTATTCAAGAAAGCAATAGTCAAACTGATACAGAAAACCAGATAATATGAACTTCATCTTTTTGTTTTTTTTTTTTTTTTTTTGCGGGATCAGGGTTCAAACTCATGACCTTGCACTTGCCAGACAGGCACTTGTGCCACGGAGCTATCTCCCCAGCCCACGAACTTCATCTTGCCACACACGTAGCTAACTCTTGTTTCAAAGATTGGTATAAATCTTGAGAAAAAGCTTGAACTTTATAGTCTGTGGAATTACTACCCAACACAATTTCCTTCAGATTCTAAGGGAAGCGGTTGCCCCAAACCAATAGTTGATTTATCCAAGGGAAGTATAATCATCCCAAGGGAAATCTGCACCCTTCGTGTCAGAGCCAATGCCAATTCGGACACTTCTCTGCTGACGGCATCTTGCTTTTGCATGGGGCTCTTGAGCTTTGATGTCCACATTTTGCCTCTCAAGAGGACTCTGTACTTTTCAGGTAGACCAGATATTCAGATGTTCATGTGAAAATCAGGTCTCCTGTTCCTCGGTACACCAGTTTCTAACTCAAACCTGACACGTAGACATGTGGAGTCCTGCACCAACTTGTTGGTTGCTCTCCTGGCTCCCTTGAGAGGAGAACCGGAGCCAACTGCCCGAGCTAAAGAGGATTGTCCTTAGTGGCTACTCCCGGGAACCCAGAGACCACCAATGGTATCCATGGTTCCCGCTTAGCTACTGAAGCAGAAGACACATCAGTTCTGTACCAGGGCCAAACATTATACTACCATGAGTATTCAGGGAAAAGCATGCCCACAGCTGGGAGGCTGAGGCATCTGTTCAGCCTTTACTGTGGGGAGCTGGATTCTGAGTTCCTGACAACTGGGAGGATCCCGAGCCATCCCTACATGATGCAGGTTACAAAAGCCCAGCGTATGCGGGAAGGAAGCAGCACTGGGTAGCTGCCCTGTGGAATCACACTCCATCATCCCAAGGACATAATGGTCTTTCCTGGCTTTCAAGATTCTTGAGCTCAATGGTCTATCACAGTGCCGAATGATCTGTGGATCTACATATTTGCAGAGTCCCTCACTTGTCCTCTATAGCGAGACCTGTTTCAGGAACCACTGAAGAGGTTGTGTGTCTTACTGTTTGAGCAGAAAATGTCTATCTGCTATGCCCTTGCTAATCATTGCTCTGTGACATACTGATGAGATTGAAAGATCCAGAGGAAACTCATCTGCGAGACATCTGGGATAAGATCAGAACCAACTGGAGGGGAGGATAAGGCTAGACCCCATCATAGATGTCGCCTGGATGGGCTCTAGGAAGGACTATTTGGACCAGTTTGGCATGGATATAAACAGATGGCATCTGTCCTCTCCCCATCTCTACAGTGTGTTTTCCCTGATGCAAGACCCTAGGGGCAGATCCTCCCAGGACTGACCTCATCCTCCACTGCACAATTTTCTGATTTTTGAAAGCCAAGCCCAGCACCCCACATCACTCCATTATCATAGATTGGCATGTTCCCTGAATGTCAAGGCAGGAAGAGGGAAGAGTCATACAGAACCAATTTCAGGGCCATCCACTTGCTGGAACAGCTCAACCACCCGCCTCTGCCTGAGATGGCAGCGAGGGCAGTGACACTCAAGAGAGCCCCCTTCATTCAAATATCACTACTGAGAGATTTTAAGCTACAGGGAACATTATTCAATTGCATAAAGATAATTGATTTCAAGTATGCTTAGCAATCTTGAAAGGTCCATTTCCATAGTTCTTGTACACGAGCAGGCTGATTATAAAATTTTCATCTCTAGAAAATGAGATCCTTTGAGAACCAGCTCATCTTAGTTCACCTACTTTGAGCTGTAGGATTTCCTTATAATTCAGGGCTGGGGAGATAGCTTGGCATTCTAAGTGCCTGCTTGCCAAGCACAAGGACCCAAGTTTGATCCCAGGTGCCACATGTTATGCTGACTCCAGAACTCAGGGCATGCTGTGCCAACCACTGAAATTGGGCTCAGTGGCACATGTCTCCCCAGTGCTAGAGAGGTTTGCACAGGAGGATCACTATGAGTCTGAGCTGCATAGCGAGACCCTGTATCAAATAAATAAATAAAAAATAAATAAACAAACAAAACACATCATGTCTCTCCCTAAGTGATACTTCCACTAATTCATACTAGTCCTGCCCTACTGTTAGTACTGGATTAGCTAGACATTGTTTAATAGCTCAATCCCCCAATTTAGAGTCTTATCATTGCTGTCTTCCCAGTTATTCTCATTCCACCCACTGCTGACCTTCTTGGTCCTTGCCTGACTCCTATGGAAACCTGTTTCCAGAGCAAGAGCTACCTTGGGCCTTGGGCACTCATCTCCAAAACTCATGCACTCTACCTCTAGTCTGGTCCTCCACCCACCTCTTTCCTTTTTTTTTTTTTTCTCTCTCTCTCTAGCTGTCTCTATCTTTTCTATCCCTATCTAACACTCCCTGAGTTCTTCTACCCTTCTTTTACTACATACTGTCCTCTGGAAGAATTTGTCTCCTGGGCTGGCTTGGGTTTTCCCTTTCTCTCCTGAATTTGTGATCTCTTTATGACTCACCTCCTTCCCTGGACTCTTCTTATCCAGAACGTGGTCCATAGACAGCAACACCAGCACCACCCAGGGCTTGCAGGAGCTGCAGAATCTCAGGTACCACCCAGACCCACTGAATCAGACCCCACCCCTTGTCAAGATCCCCAGGTGATGCATGCCTCTTAACCACTGAGCAGTTCTTCCTTAAGTTAGATGATGTCTTAGTTACTTTTCACTCATTGCTGAGACAAATACCCGACACTCAAATGAAGGAAGGAAAGGCTTATTTAGCTCACAGTTACTGGAGGTTTCAGTCATATTCAGCTGGCCCAAGGCTGAGTGAAACAGGGCAGAGAGCATCTAGCTCATGGCGGTGGAACAGCAACAAAATGGTGGCAGAGGCAGCCAACCAAACAGGGCAGCAGAACAGCAGCAACAGCTCTAGTCTGACTCTCTGACTCTCTTTATATTACATTTAGGCTCTCCGCCCTAGGCTACACCCATAATCTCAGATGCACTTCGACCCATAATCCCATCAGTACTAAAACCCATAATCCCAGGGTTCATGGATCAAATCTCAATCTATAGAAGTCCCCGCCCAATGACGACATGAGGCTTTGGGGGGACAACTAGACATAAACCATAACAGATGACTTCTTCAAACCCATCATCAAGAGTGTTTTTGCCCCAGTTATATCCCCAGCGACAATGACTATGCCTGTCATAGAGCCGACATTTAAGCTACATGAACAGAGTGGACTGATTTCTGGGCTTTCTCTTGATGCCATGTGCTGTATTCTCTTCCCAGAGATGTTCTGACTTATCTGTACCACCCGCTCCATGGGTCATCTTCTTTCTTTTCTTGCTCTGCATGGGGGATAAGACAGACTGGCAGGTAGGAAAGAGGCTTGCTGACGTTGGATCCCACTGAAGGTCTCCTAAAGTATCCGATTTGTTCTGGTGAGCTGCAAAGAGGAGCTCTTCATAGACAGAGAAGGTATCGCATTCCCCTGGCTGTCCTCACTCCCTCATTCATGTCTCGAGCATAATAAGGCCTTGTACACTGCATCGCTGGGAGGCTCCGCTGGATCATCTCCTTTCAGACATGATTAATTCTGGTTCCCAATAACATGAAACCTGAGTTCCAGTTTGCTACTGCCTCCTCTGTCCGTTTGTTAATTAAATGTGCGTATATGAAAGGCCAGTAACAGGCTAGGGGAGGAAGAAGATAGAAAACACGGTAAGAAATAACTTGTGCCCTCAGGGAGCTTATGAAAGCCACAAATCATGAGGCACTGGGTCCTCGGATGCCTCCGTGGTGGGCTCATTTTCTTGGATCACAAGGCACACTCTCCTGTGAATGACAACAAAGTCAGATTGAGACCCTACCCGGATCGGATCAAGCCAAGCTTGAAAGATTGTCAGAACGTGATTACAAAGGGAGAGGAGGAGGGAGACTCGGCTCAGAGATGAAAGCCGACTGTACTGCTGAAGAGAAGGACAAAATGAAGAGGTAAGGAAGGGAAAAGGAAGAGGAGAGAGAGAGAGACAGAGAGAGAGACAGAGAGAGAGAGAGAGGATGGAGGAGAAAGAATGGCTTTTGCAACCATAAAAGCTTTTCACACTAAAGCCTTTAGGACATATTTATCTATATAAAACCCCTCCGCCTCACAGTTATTTAGTAAGCAGGTGAGGAAGTTCAGGCTGGACACTCGCAAGCTGTTGGTTCAGCGGCCACCTGGTGCAAGGGTGGGCGGTTCTGGTCGTATCCACGCCCCAGGGCCATTGCGCCCTCACTTAGCATCATGGATTCTCCAGCATTTTCTCTGGAGCCATTTAGAATGCCTCTGGCAGCAGACTCAGTTCTGCAAAGCAGACCAGCGAGAATCTCCTTGGCAGGACCCTCCCATGCTGGCTCCATTCCACATGAGGGTTACATGTGCGTCTCCAGTGGGTACAGACTCGGTGCGGCCACCTCCACCCCCGGGGCTTGGGCAGAGCTAGATGAAGTCTACCTAGCCGATTCTCCTGGGAGAAACTTCATGGGGCCAGTCGTCCCAGCCAGACTAAGCAGGTGGCTGCCATCAAGGACACATTCCTTGGCCAGGCTCTGAGGGGAGCTCGCCAAGCCCATGGTGGCAGGGCACAGGGGAGCAGCACGCATGTTGGGTGACATTCTGATGAGCAGGCATACAGCCAAGGGTCAAGCGACTTTTGCCAGATGAGACTGTGAATAATCACCGAGGGAAAGCTGAATGCTTAATTAGGAGGCGGAATGCAAACAAAGAAGAGAGAACAAGAACAGCAGGCGGCACTTGAAGGCAGGAGCCGGGACTCACCAGCTCCACGTGCCCCTGCACCAAGCCTTGGGCAGAGACTGATCCCACATTCCTCCACCACAGGGGGGACACCCAGGCTCCGAGCCTGTGCTCCTACCACACCTCAAGGCTGAAAAGAACCCCGGGTGGCTGCCCCAGAGTCATGCTCCAGAGAGCGGGCAGCCTAACAGGACACTTGCCATGCTCAGAGCCGCAAAGGGACACACAGCACCAAGTCACTTAACACATGAGTGCCACCGCAAGCTGAGGTAGGCAGGTACAGGTCAAGAATCACAGCAAGAAGGCACTGAAGCGGCATGTTGGCCCGTACCAGAGGCATAGCACACGGTAAGAATGAGCTCACATGATTTTTATCATTGAGGGTTATTTGGGAGTTTAGACATCCATCCTCTCAAAGCACATATATGTAATTCTTACATGAAAAACATAGAACGTGGTGGCAATTCCTGTGTAACCACTGCAGGAGATCTTTTCAGACTTCAGTGAGCATAAAAATCTCCCTATGCTTCTGTTAACAACTCAGTCCCAGCCAGCCTTCAAAACCCACCCCTGCCCATGACCACCTGATTCAACAGTTCCAAGAGCTCTCTGCCACATTTATAGGAGTGACACGTGTCTCTGCTTGTCTGTGAACCCATGGAGAGAGGTGCATGCGTATTCTCTTCATCTCCATCCCCACGTTTAGTGGTGCCCCTGGAACAGTGGAGGTGCCTGGCAGTAGTGCTGGAACATTCGTAGTGTCATCAGCTCATAAGAATAGCATCTGGGAAAATGTCAGCACAGAACTACAATAAGACTTTAATTTTACATCTCAGCCAGTGGATGAGTGCTGAGCTAGAGCGCAATAACATGACTAAGCCCACTAAAAATATCCAGTGCCCTCCAGTGATAGCACCCAGTCTAAGACATGGGGAAAGGGCTCATTTATATTCCTAGGATCAGAGTTTAAAGGAAGTGCAAGAAATCCTCAGACGGGAAGAAAGGGTCAAATTTCCTAAGGCAAGAAAAGAAGGAACAACATCCAGATAAACATGACTACCTGGAAGGTACAAGGATTCCTTTACTCTGGCTTCTGGCTTTTAACTTCTTATCAAAGATGCCAACCCTGTGATCGTCTACCCAGCTCTGGCACTATCGACCTGTGACCCCTCTGTAAATAACAGCAGAATCATTTCTACCATGAGAAATAAAAAGCTAATGATTGTGAGACTATCTAGGAATCTACTGAGAGGGGTGTGGCTGAGAGACGGCCAGGTAAGAGCCAGGTGATCTTATGAGACTAGAAAAGAAGGAGCCGACGATGACCGCCAGAGGAAGAGAAGAATGACACGCTCCAGAGAAAGCCCGGGAGAGGGCTCTGGTGGAGGGGGCCTTGTCACCGGCCGTCCCAGAGGGCCCAGAGCCTGGCCGCTATTCTGCTCATGGCCAGGCTGCCCCATGGATGGTGGAAATTCACCACTCCTTACCAGAGGAGTGGCATGTAAGTGAGAGATCTCCTAAGCTTGAGCCTTCCTGGCCAGAGTGCACTATGATCAAGGAGAGGTGAAGGCCAGTGGCCGTGACGTCAATAGAAACAACACTGCCACCCGTGCTCCCCCCTACCACAGCTGCCCACCCCATGCACATCCCAAGAAGCGTGTACCAAGGATTTGGCAGGTTTGAGACTGGGCTGTGTGGAAACGCTGCCTTCATGACCTAAACTTTGTGAGGTTCTAATGTCTCTATTTAACATCAGACTATGCAAAGTAATGGCAAACATTAAAATCGCCTAGGTCATCATCGCACGCACCTCGCAGGAAGTCGGCTCTCGGCAAACGGTGCGATGGTTGGGAGTGCTTTCTTCTCCAGTGGGTTCTAGTTTAGCGATGAAGGAATGTAAGAACCTGAGATATTTCCTTTTACTTTTTTTGTTTGTCTTCTCTGCTGCCTCTTATAAATCATAATTACTGGAATGTAAATGCTATTGCTGCTCAGAATGACTACAGTTATACATCAGGGCCTGCACGGAGGTGTCAGGCCCTCTATATGGATGAAGAAGCGGTTCGGTGTGTGTGTGCAACTGCAGGTATGCTTCGACTGGCAACTGAGAGCAATCATGGTCTATTATTATTTACCTACTGGGGATACCGACTGGGATTCGGTGAAGACTAAATGAGAAAATTATGTAAAGCACTCAGAACAGCGTCTAGCATATATTAGTGTTCAATTAACGCAAGCGATTCTTCTTGGTGACTGACAGGGAAGATGGTGATGAAATGCGAGGTGCAGCGTGGAGCAGAGAGGCTGCTTCTCTTCGCTGCTCGCTGAGGTGGCCAGCGTGCCGCTGAGGGTGTCACAACCGCAACCTCCAATGGGACTCAGTTTGTCAGGAGGACTACCATGACCTGCCGGGACCTATGAGTGTGAGGGTCTCAGGGTCCTCTTGCCGAGACACAAGGTTGTTAGTGGCCCACAAAGCCAAGCCACAACAGTATCTTCGATGTCGGCCAGCTATGGCAATATTCTAAACCCTGAGCTAGTGATGGAGCACTTTCGTGTTCTGCTCACCACCCCTCAATTTCTACCCCTGACCTTCAGGGGGATTAAAAATAGTCCTGCTCTGGGTCACAAAGGTGGTCTTGGCCGTTTCTGCAGCCTTGGGCCTCTTCTCTCTGGCTACACACTCGTGATTCTAAGATGACGTGTTTCCAGTGACTCCTGAAGCTACCTCTTTCCCCAGCTCTCACACCACGCCCTTTCTTTAAATTTAGCTCACCCAGCAGCTCTTTGAGGAGGTCTTCCCTAAGCCCTTTGTCTACTCTAGCTGTGCCCCCAAACCTGCATTCTCCCAAAGAATCCCATTATAGGGCCCGGGGCCCTCATGTGCGTCTGTTGCTTTGCCTCATCGGTCTCCACGTGAGACTGTGACAATGAAGTATCTTATTCATCTCTGCATTCCCATTTTTAGCACAATACTTAGTACATCACAGGTGCTCAGTGAGTGCTCGAATAATTAATTAATGAGAACTGAACCCAATAGGGAACAGTTCCCGGGGAGGAGAGGCGAGAGAGGCGAGGCTCAAGATGTTCCAGTTCCCAGGTTGTTCTCTGTGCGTTTTAATTCCTAGGAAAAGACAAAGTGAAACCAACATCCACCAGCGCTAGAAAGGTGTTAGCAGGGCTCCAGCACAGTCTTAAACCTTGGCTTTAATAAAAGGGAAATTTGGGAAGGGATAAGTGGAATCTTCCCCAGAGGTGATTTAGGAAAGAATAAATGTCTTTATACAGCTACTGGCAAAAGCCAACACCAACAGAATGGTGGAGGAAAAGAAAACCTGCGTTCTGAAAGCCCTTCGGAGCAGATCTGAGTCAGGTGGTCCTAGCTGGAGGTCAGCCCTGCTATCTCTTGTAATTGCCAGTGGACCCAGAAAAGAGCAAAGAAGAGTAAGCTCACAGGGTTGGAAAAACTTGGAATATGACACTGAGGGAACGGCAGCCTTACATGCTCACTGACATTCCTGTTTCTCTTTTATAGCTTCATAAATTGTCCCCCAAAACTGAGTTGAGGCAGGCACACCTCATACACAGCCTAAAATGGAGCAGGGTGACTACACAGGCAGAACCGGGAAATGGTAAACGAACCATGTCAGACTCCCTAGAGTTTAGCTTTTCTTTTAAACCAACGTACAGTGTCCGTAGGGTTCATAGGAGTGGTGCTCTGTACTAAAGGCTTTGTATGTATAGCCTGTGTCTTCTGTACCCTGGTCTACAAGACTAGGGTTACTTTTCCCATTTCACCAATGTGTAAACTAAGGCACAGAGGCTAGTAAATTCACTCCAAATTTATCCAAATAAATAGTGGGAGAGCTGGGACTCCAAGTCAGGCATTTGGTCCCACAGTCTGCGCTCCGCACCACTGCTCCGTGCTGCAGAGGGAAAGCACATGCAATAGCCAATGATCACCTTTCCCCGTCACCACCAGGGCGCCATCCTGGGCAGCACGGAGTGGGACAAAGCGTATGTCACAGGTCCGATGCCTCTCATGCCTCCTCCTAGACGCTGTAGCACAGCTTTCCTCCTCCTGCCCCGCCCCTGAAGCCCTGGCGCTCATCCCAGGCAGCTCAGCCTCCATTCCCACCCGCACTCACCTGCCCTGTATCTCCTCCTCCCAAGGGGCACCTGTCATGGGCTTGCGGACGCAGTGCTGATGCATTCAGTGACACCTGCTTTAACCCCTGTCACCACCCAACAGAGGTGAGTGGAGCTAGTAATGTCACTTCTACCCAATTCACAGGTGTGGACATCAAGTCCAGTGACTTAGATTAGGGCTTCTAGCAGTGTGTATGTCACTCCATAAATATTAGCTCAGCAAGATGATGTCACTCTGCCCTGTTCCATAGCTGGTAAAGGTAATATGAAGGTAAGATATGAACCCTCACCTTCCCAGCTCCAAAGACCATGGTATCTGCTTTTCCAGGTAACAAACTACCTCAGGTGATGAAACAGTCCAGCGCATACCAGTGGTTTCTGCCTCCCTCCTTCCTTGAGTGATAGGATTTTCTTCTAGTTATATTTACATTAGGGAAAGATAATTCATATTAGATAAAACCATATAATATGTTTTTTTGTGTGCGTTTGTATGCTGTGGGTACGCACGTGCACATTTTTATCAGCTAAAAGCTATATTCGAGCTCCCACAAAACTTCATTCTGTGAGCACTGCAGTTTGTGACCATCTGAGAGACAGACTCCGGGGCCTGATGTATCTGTTTCTAACAATTGTGCTTCACGGTTGGCCCTAATTTCTTAAAAGGTAGACAAAGACACAAGTACACACTTTTAGTACCACACCATGGTACATGGTGGGCTCTTGGCAAATATTTCCTGCTTTGAATTGCTGCTGAATTAAAGAGAGAAAGGTACCAGGGTGGCTGGCATGGGCCCCGGAGAAGACTGCATCCTGTGGCAGGATTTCTCCTTTGTGCATGGCCCCAGCTCACATCTTGGACCTACTGATTAAGCACTCAGCAGAAATAGCTATGTAAATGCTGGGATGGCATCAGCATTGTACGGAGCCATTAAAAATAAACAGCACCATGACATCATTGTCTCCTGCGCAGTGAAGCCGGAGGAGCTGCAGTGACACACCAGCCGACTGGGAGTTAGATCAAGGCCAGCCGGGGCACATGAGGCCAGCAATACTGCACCCAGCAGGAATGGCCTGGAGACAAGGGCTCCTGCCCTTCCAGTGGGCCCTGACTCTGCCCCACGTCTCAGCAACTTCTCCATTTAAGGGAAGCTGGAATCTACTGGGTCTCACCATTTGTCTTTCTTACCTGCTCTTCAGAACCTTCCCAGGATAAGAAGTCAACACAGCAAACTGGTCTTTGTTAGTCTTTGGAGTAAGAAGGGATCTCTGCAAAGAAGCCACACAAACGCCCTGCATGACTCACAGTGCTGCCCCAGAAAGTCTGCGCAGGACCCGAGATGACTCAGCTCTTCCTGTCATCTCCTAGGCAAAGGCATCTACCTGGATGGCTGGTTCTCAGGTTCTGTGTCTCCTCTTTTACAGAGAAGTCAGGTCCCCGAGTAACGTTTCCCATGTGCCCATTTCATCTGGAACCCACCAGGCTCCAAGTTTTGGCAACTGGTACGGCCTGGGCTACCCACACCTCCTTTCCAGAATGACCCACTCCAGACTTTCAGTCAAGCTTTCCTGTTATTTCTCTCCCATGCCACCACTGAGGAGAGATAACTGCCCAAGACTCAGCCTTTGGCCTCCTCTTCAAGCGACACCTCTCCCTTGCACCGTCACCCATAAACTTGCGATAGTTCGCAAAGCTATTCACATTTTCTCTTCTACTTACAACTCTGCAGCAGCACCTGGGAGCCTGCAGCATGCATGCCACACTTCTTCACGAGTGTGGGAAGCCCTCCAAGAGCAATGCCGCCATCCTGCGGTCTCACCTCCAGCCACATCCACCCTGCTACAATGTGCTTCAGGCCTAAGGATCCGCCTTCCAAGTCCCCGAACGGATTCCCCCTTCTCCCGCTTCACATATGCTCCTCTGTCCTCTCTCTTTCTCTCCCTCTTTCCTCTCTGTCTCTTTCAGTCTCCCTCTTGCACTCCTCTCACTTTCTCCCTCCAAAAGATTTAGGAATTCCGCCAGCCCCGCGGATTTGATTCACGGACTGCTCTCCTTTCTTTCTCTCCCTCCCCACCTCTTTGCTGCAACAGCCTCTGGCCTGGCCTCTAACTTCAGTCTACTCTCTGTGCCGTTTTCTCAACTTCTCCTTCTAAAATAAAATCCGACTTTGTCCCTCCCCATCCTATGGCATTCAGTCCTTTCCCTCTGCGCACACTAAGTCCACGCCCTTCCTGTGGCACTTTTCCAGTCCCCTCCACTTCTCACCTGAAGCTACCGCTAACCAGCAAGCTTCCACGATCTGACACATCATTCCTGCTGGTAGCGCCACCGTCTCTGCTAGAAAAATGCATTGCGCTCTCAAAAATTAAACTAGTGCTCACTGCTTCTGTGAATTCCAGCTGGAAATGCCAACCCAAGCACTTGCCACATCCTACGTAACGAGCACCTGCGAGCTCTGTGAGGGCGGAACCTATTTTGCCGTCGGCTTTGTGGACCCAGGTGCTGGTGCTGCATTTTGACAGATAAGCCCCCATCTGTGCCTTATTCCCACTCAAGAAATGAGCCACTCTTAGTCCATGAGGAGAATCCATGGCTCCAAAAGATAAAGCAAGTCACGAAATAGAGCCAGCCCCACGTGGGCGGCTGGCGGAGGACCTATTCAGCCTTGCTGTGAGCTGGTAAGCAAGAGAGAGCAGACGGGCTCGGCCTGTGGCCCTGGCCTATTCCAAGTTCCCACCAGCATGAAGGAAACTGGAGGGCAGAAAGCAGGAGCCGGGAGACCCTCACGGGCACCAGGGTGGAGCAGAGGCCGCAGTCTGCCTGCGGCGTGTAGGTGAGACTCCCCGCCCAGGCACTGCTGTCTTCCACTTTGAAAACCACCACCGGCTTCCTATGTTTGAGCTGCCCAGAAGACGGCACTTTAAGGCCAAGAATCTAGGGCCACTTTACACAGGGAAAATGCCAAGACCCTATTGGCTCATGCTCTGTTGCTTTTACTGACTACTCCACAAGTGGTTCAGCTGCTGCTTGCCTTCAAAAAGGGGTATGTGGCTTTTAAATGAACTCACCCAAGTAAACGACGGTTTTTAATGTAAGACAATCATATTCCTGTGTCATGGAGACACTCTAAAAGAGTATGCTGGCTTCCGGGAGCCAGAATGAGTCCTGGTTATTGTATTTCACTGGAAGTCACTTGCTTGGACACAGAATGTCACGATCTGAGTCCACTGTTGAAGGACATCAACAGGTCAGGTGCCCAGAGCATGAGCTGAGCTCCTGTCAGCTTGCAGTGAGCTCTGCTTGGATGTCTACATCCCTTCCACCTGCTGGGTGGCCCAGGATAGAGCCAGGAGCAGGAACAGGATCAGGAGGCCTCCTTCCCAGGTAGACCTGGAAGCGTGGAACTTCCAGAATGATCTCACAGTTGGCAGCAGCAGGGAATCCAGCCCACAGGTCATTCCCCGAGCCATCACAGAAGCTAAGCTGGAAAGATCAGAAGGGAGAACCAAAGCAGGGGCAGGATGAGCAAAGCATACCCCGAACTTAGGAAAGACCTGCTGAAAGGGGGGAGGAGTACACTTAGCCTAGTGGTTTTCTGAGGAGGATGCGTCTGATTAAATGGAAGTTCTGAGACTTGCCCAGCTTTGGAGTGATATAGATAAACCCCTCCTGATGGAAAAGACGGACCCTCCTTCTCTAGAACCTTCTGTCCAGCCAGGCATAAACAGCAGGAAGAGGTCAGGGCCCAGTTGTCCATCAGGAGTGAGGGCCAAGGATGACAGCAATGCAAAGCAGTGTTTGAAAAAGCCTTAGCAGCAAGCAGCCAGCAAGGTTTCAAGAACAGAGATGTCTACTGTTGAATTTGAAGTTGTGGTGTTGCTGCAATATATATAACTTACTTCACATCCCAGTCCCAAATCAACATCACAGGGAGCATTACACTCAAAGATCACGCATCAAAGAAAATAGATGAGCTTCCTCTGTAGGTCAATGTGGGGCAGAAGAGAGACAGCTGACTGACGCCAAGGGATGGTGTGATGATCCATAAAATGTGCTCATTCTGTGGAGGAGACGAGAGAGTGAGGAGTTTACATACCCTGGCAACAGAGGAAAGTCTTGATGGAGGCATTGCAATTCCACAGGGCACGCAGTGACAGTGAGAAGAAACCCAATCTAGTCCTTAAGAGCTAGGAATATCTTCCAAATGTATTACGGGCAAGAGCCTAGACAAAGAGGGGCCCAGGTGGGGATGCTGGCATAGGAGTCTCATCACCAAAGAAGGAACTCAGGGCTCTGAGATCAGGGATCACCACTGAGGCCTTCAGAGGGACATGGCTTCCAGGGAAGTCTAAAGGTAAGACAGCTTCAAGCCTTGGGTCCAATCGTATAACCTAGGAAGTAAATCACCTTCCATGTTCATGCACCCACTAAATGGATGGATCCCAAAGCTCAGCTCTGGGGAGATCAGGTTGAGAAACAAAAATAGGAGCTGTGGGAAGTCAAGGGTATGGCTATGATGAAAAAGATGTTCCAGAAGAATCTAAACTGAGGTCAGAGTGTGAGGCTAGCAAAGATGCTGGATGTTGACAGTGGGATTGATTGGCCGCTGTGGCCCTCAGATGAAGAGTCACAGCTGCCTGAATGACAGAAGTGGCTGTGCTGATGGTGGAGGAATAGAACTATGTAAGGCTCCTGTGTGGAGGTGTGGCTACGGGGCCTATGCGGGAGGAAAATCAAGCAGAGCAGACTTGGCTTCCAGGGAGACAGAGGTGACGACATAGGACTAATGAAGCTGGGTGCACTTTTAGGAAGACAAGATCATGTCCAAAGTGCGGAGTGCCAGGTGACATCCAGACAGCCAACTGTGTACCGAACTAGACCATTAAGATTAGAAGATCGAAGGTCACGACAGAGAAATCCTCCAATCGCATTTGTGAGTCATGTGCCTAAAGTAAGATAGGACAAAAATGGAAGACGCTCACAGCCACGCAAGTGGAGGGGACAGAGAGACCAAAGAAACATGAGGAGGAGGAGGAGGAAAGAGAGGACGGGACTGGGAAGCAGAGACCAGACCAGTGTCACAAATGCCTTTACACCCCTATCCTGGGGGAAGATACTCTGGTGAGAAGGAGGATCAGTGGCCCTGGAGGGAAACAGCAGTGGCAGAACCCTGAACCTGCTAGCGGGTAGGGTGGGGCCCTGACAGAAGAGCTCCTTGCTACCTCACCAGATTCACCAATGAAAAGAAGTAAGGAATACTAAAGTGGTGAAGGGATGGTGTGTCTTCTGCCCTAAAGGGATATTCCATGGAGATGGCCGGTGAGGGAAAGCTTTTTAGGAGAAGAGAGAAAGAGAAATGGAAGAGCGGATGGTAGGACACAGAAAGAAAAAGTCTATCAGTTAGCTATTGCTGCATAACAAGTTGCAGTCACAACTCAGTAGCTTAAAAGACGGCTGTGTTGATCTGTGACCTCCAGGGCAGCAGCAGCAAAAAAGGGAGGGAGGGAGGGAGGGAGGGGAGACAGAGACACAGGGAGACAGAGACACAGAGAGGAACAAAGACACAGGCAGAGACAGAGAGACAGACAGTGACAAAGACAGAGAAAACATATGCATGCTGAGAAAGATTGAGAGATTTTAAGGAATTAGTTCCTGCAATTGTAGAGCTTGGTAAGCCCAAAATCTGTGGCATAGTCTTTTAGGTTGGGACCCACGGAAGCTTTGCTATTAATGTGGAGTCCAAAGACAGTGTGCTGGAGGTGATCGTGTACAGCTATGTTCTTGACAGGAGGTCTGTCTTTTGCTTAAGGCCTGCAACTGTTTGGATGAGACTTACTCATATTATGGAGGATAATTTGCTTTCCTCAAACTGGTCATTTAAATGTTAATTTTATCTGAAAAACAAAACCTCCACAATGATATCCAGTTGTGTTTGACAAAGTACCTAGGTATCACACGGGCTAGCCACCTGACACAAAATTAACCGTGGCAATGCCCTTCGTTTGTATGCTGAGTTTACATGTCGGTTGAGCAGCTCTGCTTCCTGGACCAGCCACGAAAGAGAGTTTGCTTACACACACATCAGCAGTCCTGTGCTCAGTTGGCTCGGGTCTCCGTTGGCCTACAGAGGCCTAGAGTGAGGCTTATGCTTGGAAAATGATGTGCCACCATTTCTGCAGCTTGCTCCTGGTCTAAACAAGTCACAGGTCATTGTGGACGCAAGGAGAGTAGAGTAGAGAAGAATCTGCCTCTGGATTGGAGGAGACACGGTCGCCTGCAAGTTGCACCGATACAGGAAAGAGCACACTTGAGGCCGTTTTGTAATCAACATATTGGGATTTCCTCGGCCCTTAACACACGGAGAGAAGAAGTATATAGGTGAAGAGGGAGGAATGGGAAGAAGGTGAGAATAGCATCTTGATTCACTTAAGAAAATAGGAGGCCAAGACCTCAGAAACAGAAGAGGCCTGAAGCATAAGAAGAGAGACAAATTTAGTATGAGCACTGAGAGCTGCTTGCAGGGAATCAGCATCCAAAAGAGTAAAGGGCTGCCTGGCCATCCAGGGAGGGCCCAGTGAAGGTGGCAAGGAGGGGTCTGTAGTGGCCCAGTGCTTGGGAAAGGAAACACGTAGGGCTGAAGTGACTCAAGACGAGGAGACAGGGCAGAGCCATAGCTCTGCTGGGAAGGCCTCCTGGCCCTCAGGAAGGCAGAAGCAGCACCCAGCAGCCTGCACCACTTCCCTGGGGGCCAGTTCGAGCCTTCCCTGGGGACAGCCCTGGCCTCTGGTGTTCACAGAACTCCCTGCAAGGAGCCCCAAAAGTGTAAAAAGTAACCGAGTGAGTGGCTGCAGCCCTAAAGGCAGCCAAATCGATGGACAGAAAATAGTTCATTTTGTCCCATTGATTCTTTTTTTCTGCTTATCGAGGACATAGCTACACATGATCATTAAACTGGACACTTTTCAGCGAAACGCTTTAACCCTCTTTAAGACTAATTCCCACGCAATAATTCTCTTATTATTGATAATGCATCACATTGCCCAAAGTGTGAGCTTTTAGATGGCTGCCTACGGACCCAGAAGGCTTTTCCACAGCACACCAAGCCCCTCCCTATGGCATCAGGGCTTCGTCCCAGTCTCGGTGAAGCTCGCCTCCTTCTGCCCCCAGCCCAGCTTCTCCTGATTTCTGCTCAAGTCTTCTGAGGCTCCTCTGTCTCTCCACTGTGCACTGCTCATGCTCCAGGCCCCTGTGTTCTCAGTGTCTGGCCTTCTGCTTAATTCCCGCTGCAGAAGTGGCTTAGAATCCGTGGGTGCCCCTGGGCCTTTCAGTAGGCAGACCCCTGTGGTTCTGTTGTTTCCCCTCTTCCTGCCCTGAGTTCAGTCGCCAGGCCTCCTTTCCCACTCCCCATCTCTTGAGGCTTTCTCTGCTGAATTCATGGCCCAGAGAGCCGGTGAGGGTGGAGTCGGCCTGGTCCTCCCTTTGTGCCTCTTCCATAAGTGCCTGCCTGTGGCCTGGGGCACTAAGTCACTGGTAAGCCTTTCTCCATGGGCACACAGGGGGGCACTGGCATTGAAGCAATCCCATGTAGCAAATCGTCCTCTTCCACATGAATGCTGTCCAGCTCTGTCTCAGGACTCTTCTTTTTTCTGAGTGCTTCACTTCCTATGGACTATGGAACCCTTGTACATGGAGGTTCCAACAATAAATGGAAATCTGAAGCCCAGATTGGAATTTTACTACCTGTCCACCACAGAACTAGTACCTCCCAGTGATGTTCTTGTTTCTGCTGATGGCGCCAGCCACTCTGACTCCTTTTGGTTGTTATGGTTACCTGTGATTTCCTTTTTAAATTTTTATTTATTTATTTATTTATTTATTCACTTGGTGCAGGGTTTTGCTACACAGCTCAGACTCATAGTGATCCTCTGGTCTCAGCCTTCCTAGCAATGGGATTACAGGTATGCACCACCACACCCAGTTTCAGTGGCCAGCCAAGCATGCCCTGGATTCTAATACTAGCAAGGCTTGTGATACCAGAAATCAAACCTGGGTTCTCACATTTGCCAGGCAGGTTCTTAGACCCCCCAAACTATCTCCTCAGCCCTACCTGTGCTTTTTACCTCATTCATTCTGCCTCTTCCTCTCTGGATGTACCAATCTAATGCAGTTTCAATCAGCTTTCAATGGCATTTTTTACAGAAATAGAAAAAATCCTAAACTTTAGGGGCTAGGGAGATAGCTCAGAAAAATAAGCACTTGCCTGGCAAGAAGGGCCTTAGTTCCACCCACGGTTCCTCAAAAAACAAACAAACAAACAAAAAACCCTAAACTTTGTATGGAACCATAAATGATTCCAATATAGCCCAAACAATCGACAAAGGAAAACAAAGGGCCCAGGATACCCAATACCAAATGATATTACACAGTTGCAATAGTCAGGGCAATATGGTACTCTCATAAAAGTGGACCCATAGACCTATCAGACAGAACAGAGCACCTAGGAGTAGACCCAAGTACACACTGGCAACGAATTTGCAGCTGGGGGCCACTAGAGCACAAACTGGGCAAACGACAGTCTCTGCAATATATGGCATGAGAGAACCGTGACAGCCACATGCAAGAGAATAAAACTAGACATTTATTTTATACCACACACAAAAATCAACTCAAAATGGATTAAAGAGCTAAACATAAAACCTGAACTATAAAACTTGAGGAGGAAAATAACCAGTGAAGCACATCAAACTAGAAAGCTTCTGCACAGCAAAGACAAAAGTTAACAAAATGAAGGCAGACAAGACACTGGGAGAAAAATGTTTATGAGGCGTGTGTCACAGAGGAAGCTGATATTCAAAACGTGAAAGGAACTCACACAACTCAATGACAAGAAGCAAATGACTCAATTAAAAATGAGCAAAAGACCTCAACAGGCATTTCTCTGAAGAAAAAAAACACCAAATGGACACGTGAAAAAGGTGCTCAATCTCACTAATCATCTGAGAATACAAGTCAGAATTTTGAGACATCACCTCATAGCTATCAAGTGCCTGTTTTCAAAAAGACAAGAGAGCAAGGGTTGGCAAGAAAATGGAGGAAAAGGAACCCTGTGTGCTATCGGTGGCAAGTAACGCTGGTACAGCCAGTATGAAAACTAAGGTGGAAGTTCCTGAAGAAATTTAAAATAGAACTACCATGTGACCTAGCCATCCCTATTCTGGGCCTGCACCCAAAGGAAATGATATCAGTACCTCCCAAAAATATCTACGCCCCATGTTCATCACACCCTGATTTATAGTAGCCACGATACGGAAACAACCAGCACCCATTAGCAGACCAGCAGATGAGGAAGCTGCGAAGCGCATACAACCTCTTGCACGTATGCAATTCCGTCTTAGAAAAGAAGAAGTTGCCCTTGGCAGCAGCGTGAAGGAGCCTAGGCCATCCGTAGCATGTGAAGTCAAATAGGCCACAGACGTGCACAGTAATGAGTATGAGTTTACCTATATGTGGAATCTAAAGTAAATTAAAGTACACCTCAAATACAGGAATGAATGGTGGCATGTGCCTACAATCCCAGTGCTTCAGAGGCTGAAAACAGGAGGATCACTATGAGACTGATCTGTGTGAGTGAGACCCTGTAGACCCTGTATTAAAACACATCTTTAAAAAAATACCGAGAATGGACTGGGATGGCTGGGTTGGAGAAAAGGGATACACAGAGAAGTAAATCAAGAGGTATAAACTTGCAGTTATTTAGAGATGCATAGCATTAATATTATACAGTAGGAAAAACTCCCTTGAATGTCTTAAACAAATAAGTATACATTATTGCTATTATTGCAGTTAAATTAACCTAGTTTTGCATGTATACAAGTCTGTGGAATGGCGGAAGATTTTTTAGATTTCATATTTGTTTAGATTATCTATAAAATTGACTAAACAAACAAAACCCCAAATATATGTCTCTGTTTTCTTAGTTCACTCATTTGTTCAAGAAATATTTAAAATTACTGTACTCCAGTCAGGACCATAGTAAGTATAGAGTCTTAAATCCAGAAAGGGACATAGGGTGAAGTCAAACAAAGACTCTACCCTCATGAAACTTGCCTTCCAGGGAGGGGGCTTCTCGGGACCTACAAATATAATCCAAAAACCCTTACATAAAATCTTGGGTGATGTTAAGTTCTAAGAAAACAGCTCAGGGCAGGGCAGCAACATAGAGCATCTCTAGAAATGAAGAAAGGGCCGGTCTTTTCTGTGGCATTAGAGAGGCAATGCTGAATAGAGACCTGGAGGAGGGGGAACTGTGATCTGAAGTCACCGTTTTGCAGCTGCTCTGCCCAGAAATGGTGCAGATACAGCCACCAAGCAGGTACAGGTGTCCTCTAAGGTAGCGTGGCACCTCCAACAGAGTCGCCTCAGGACGCACTGGGCTGCCTTTGAACTACCTTGCTTTTCCTGCTCCCAACTGGTGAAAAAACTGCAAAACTTGGACTTGGATGAGCCAAATGGAAGTGTCCACTTTGCACCTTCCCCAGGTCCAGCAAAAGCACCTCAGCAAGGAGGAGGGGTCTGTGAAAGGTGGGAATGGGGAGGGAGGGCAAATAGGTCTGCTGTGATTGGCTAGGCCTGCCTTGGCACCTCCAAACTCCAGCCTTCCCCTAGCAAAGAGAAAGGAAACTTCAGGCAACTGTCTGATGGGAATCCTTTAAGTAATGCAGATGCAAGAAAGGTGGATTTGATGGGTTTGAGGTACCCTCCAGCAAAATTCCCTATTAACATTTAGAAATTATTCCCCCTACTCCAATCTTTTGGGTTTTGTTTTTGTTTCTTTTAGTACCTGGAATAAAATTCAGGACCTTGGCGCCTCAGGAAGGCACTGTACTACTGTACTGCTATAGCGCTAGTTTCCAGCGTTCATATTTATCTTTCCACCCTCTTTACCATTCCTTTCAACTTACCACAGCTAACAGTAACAGTCAAAAAATAGTAATAATAAAAATAAAAAACTTGTGAAGTTTTCAGTTTAACTTTCTTTTCTTTTCCTTCTTTTTTTTTTTTTTTTTTTATTGACTCTGACTCATAAAGAATAAATCAGTTCTCTGCATCTCTGAGTCAGAACTTGTATGCTCAGCTCTCAAAGTAGAAATGTTGATAATGGAAAGGAGGACAAAAGTGAGAAGAGGGACGGAGAGGAAGATGTGCAGGAAGAGAAGTCACAGTCGTAGAAGAAAGGGAAGCAGGAGAAGAGCGACGGATGGAGGTTTGAGGACCGTCAGGTCTTTCAAATCCATGGCAAATCTTGTATTAGTTTCCTAGGGCTACTGTGACAGCGTTCCACAGGCTGGCTGGCAGAAACCACAGAACTTTCTTTCCTCAGAGCTCTGGAGGCTGGAAGCCTGAAATCAAAGAGGGGGCAGGGTTGGGTTCTTGTGAGGCCACTCTCCTTGGCTTGTGTGAGGGCTGTTTTCTAGCTAGGTCGTCACCCAGTCCTCCTTTTGTGTATGTTCTATCCACATTTTTTCTCCTTAGGACACCCGTCATTGTATTAGTTCCCACTCTAGTGACCTCATTTTAATTTAGGCATCTCCTTAAAGACCCTAGTGCTATATTTTGCCACATTCTGAGGGCTGGAGGATTAGAACTGTAACATAAGGATGTTGAGAGGGGCACGGCTTATGCGTAGCCGTTGAGAAACGGGACTCAATGTTCTTTGCTGTTTTGCTCCTTCCCTTCCACGCTAATTGTTCAGTAATGAAGGGGACTGCAGGCCAGTGACGTCAGACTGGCTTTCTGTGCATCAGCTAGGCACAAACACTGGTCAGCACCCCATTCACTCAGAGCAGGCCCGCGAGAACTGGAACCAAAAACCCCGTACCAGATCCTGGTGCGTTAGGGAAGAGCCCATCTCAAGAATCAAGGAACCGAATTTCTCCCTCTAACGAAGGATGGTGAGAGGTATTTTTTTTTCCCCTCAAGGGCCACTAGGGAAATGAAAATATCTTCTTCTCTGGGAACTAGACATGTGGTTCATGGACAAATGTTAAGTTGCTGTCTTAGTTACTTTTTACTCATTGCTGGGACAAATACCAGACACCCAAGATGAGGGAAGGAAAGGTTTATTTAGCTCACAGTTTGTGGAGGTTTCAGTCCATATTCAGCTGGCCCAAGGCTGAATGGAACAGAGCGGAGAGTATCCAGTTCATGGCGGTGGAACAGCAACAAAATGGTGGCAGAAGTAGCCAACCAAACAGGGCAGCAGTAGAGCAACAGCTACAGCTCTAGTCTGTCTCTGTCTCTCTTTATATTACATTCAGGCCCTCCACCTCAGCCTCCGCCTTAGGCTACACCCATAATCCCAGAAGTACTGAGACCCATAATCCCATCAGTACTAACACCCATAATCCCAGGGATCATGGATCAAGTTTCAAACTCTAGAAGTGCCCGCCCTCTGACTCATGAGGCTTTGGGGGGACAACTAGACATAAACCATAACAGTTGCAAACCCTGCCACCTACTTCTACAAACAGCTCCTTCTACAAACAGCTCTCTCTCCCTGCTCCTAAGATCTGAAATCCTGATCTTCTTTTTCTGCTTTACAACCCTATCATTTTCTTTCTATTTTCCACCTTTTTTGCATGGCATCTGAGCACTAAAGAAAAACACAGAGAGGGAGAGAGGGAAGGACACACACACACACACACACACACACACACACACATACATACACACACAAAATATGAATATGAATATCCAAAGGAAACAGAACAATAAGGATGGCTTCTTAGTTCCGTCGGTCACCACCTTCCCTATAATCAAGCCTGGTCTTAAGGTCCTCTGCTCGCTCTCTGTCCTTCTGCCTTTATTTCCCTGTAGGAGTGCAGCTGGAGACTACTAGCAATCTCCAACTTTTGAACTCTCGCAGATCAACGAAGCCACCCCTTCCAATCCTGCCTTGGAATAAAAGGCCAGAGAGAAGGCTTTGTCCTCATTGTCCTCCCTTAGACTCAGCAGTCTGAGACTCTCCTCAGGTGCAGGAAGACTTGTGCACCCTGCTGAATAACACAATCACACACACGCTCTTCTCCTCTGATGGTGAGAAATGGTTCTGGGCTTCCGCGTGTGGTGGGGGTGGTACTGAGGAGAAGAATGTGAGAGTGTCGTACACAGGGCTCGTGGGGTGGCTGAGCTTTAGCAATTATGCAGACACAGTCCCTCAGACATCCCATGACTTCAGTGACACAGAACTCAGGCGAGTCTCTGTGGTGACCGCTCTCCCCACTCTGTACCTCTTCCTCAGGAATTAAAGGGAGGAGTCAGCCTCCCCACAAAACCCCTCTAACAAATCTGCCAAACAAACAAAACTGAGTTTCTTAAACATACTGTAGCTAAGAACATCATTTGTTAATGCCGTAGCAGTGCTTCAGGATGGGGCAACTTATAGAAGAAGCCTATGTATCGTGTTGTGGGGTCTGAGCATGAGTAGCTTCAGGTGGGTCTTTTAAAAAACTTTATTAGGATTATGTTTGTGCCATGATAACATTTAGTAGGCACGGCCAGTACAGGATCCTAATGTGTCTTTACATAAAAACTCTTGATACATAAGCAAGTTACTTATTTAGGCCAACAGATTATCACTGTGGTACGGAAACTGTTTGTCTACACAAGAACAACATGTGCCTGAGTAAACTGGTTCCAAACACACTGCACTGTCGTGGGCATCTTGAGTTTCACCTCCCGTATTTCCATGGCTATTTGCCAGGCTGAGCTGGAGAATAAACCTTTACTTAGGGGTTCACTGTCAATCCAGATCTGTGGGGTGTCATGATCAAGGATTGAGTTCTGGTTATAAGTGGTTCTGCTTCCATAAATATCAGGGCTTCCCCTTTGCAGTAAGTGGTAAGAATGATAGCCTTGCAGAAACGCCCACCCCCTAATCCCACGACTTGTGAATGTGTTACCTCCTGTGGCAAGGAAGATTTTGCAAATGTAATTAAAATTACAGGCCCTAAAATAGGGAGATTATCCCATATTATCTGGCAGTGTGATTGAATCACAAAAGCCCTTAGAAGCTGAGAATTTTCTCCCTTGGAAACAAGAGATATAGCAGAATGGGAAGTCAAAAAACTTCCAAGTACGAGGAAGATCTGGCGTGCCCTTGCTGGCTCTGAGATGCACGGGTCCCTGTACAAGGACTAACGAGAGGCCCGTAGGTGGTGAGGGCTGTGCCCCATGTCAGCCAGCAAGAACCTGAGAAGCACTGTTACATAGCCATGAGGAACCGGGTTGTGCCAATGACCAAAATTAACTTGGATGCAGAGTAGTCTCATATAAGGAAACCTTTCAGCAAGAGCCCCGGCTGCCAACACTTAGATTCTAGCTTTTGAAAATTAGACAGGAGAAACAGTCAAGCCCACAGAAACTTCTGACTGTCACAACCAGGCCATGACACATTTGTTTCTTCTAATCCTTCCATGGGTGGCAGTTTGTGATAGCAATGGCAGAAAACTGATCAACAGCTGTTTTGATGGCTCCTTGCTTGTGGGTTTCACTGATGAGACAACTTGTGCAAGAAGTATACTGGTACTTGATCCTTAAGTTCTTGATTTCCATTCAGCTGTGTCATGCTTTTCCCTTTTTATTTCTTCTTTTATGTTCTTATACTACAGAGACTATACAGTATCTACAGAGACCATATGATATTTACAGATGTAGGTCTGGTTTATCTCACTTATGAGAATATCTTCAAGATACATCTACTTACATATGAAGTCTTCTAGTTTGTCATTCTTTATAGCTGAATAATATTCGATTGTGTAAAAACACCACATCTTGCTCAACCAATCTTCAGATGATGGGCATTTTGGTTGTTTCCATGATTTGGCTATCACACATTACACTGGCATTTGAACACGGCAACCTAACAAAATGAATGGAAAGTTTAAGTTTAGAATGTGTAATCCACTTCTAAGAAGTGGACAAACTATATCCCATTCAATATGAACAATTACAGAACCATAGATGAGGGTATTAGTTGAATTACTTAACTTCTTAATTTCTATGTCCATTCCTCAGCTCGGCAGAAATTTCAGTACAATATTCTTCCCCTAGGGTAGCACATGGTTCTTCCTGAAAGATCAGCATAACCAGAGCTGTTCTGTTCTGAATCAGCTTCTACCACACTTACAAGCTTTTCAAGTCAGTTTTGCTTTGTGAATCTTGGATGGAAATTTGCAAAGCCAAATTACTGTTATCTATATAATCCAGATATCAGTTAGAGACTATCTCCTCCTGTCCAAAGATTGGCAGAAGTTTCTTTTCCGAAGACTTCCAGAATCCAGTAGAGACAGTGATCTGAGGATATCTTGTACCTTTTTATTTTAGAGACATAAATCCAAGGATCAACCCCTTGGAGTTTTACTGCTGTGCTAGTTGTTTCTTAACAGTACCTGTTAAGGTTATTTTCACTGGAGTTTGAAATCTGTCTTTCTCTGATGTTTCATCCAGAAAGCCATGTTTCCAGGGCTTAGGTCCTGCCAGGGTTGTTTAGCAGGATGTTGAGGAAAAGCTGCTCCTACATGTTGATGCTAAAATTGGGTGCGGTACATGCATCTCTTTTTCTTAAAAAGAAGAGAACAGCACCTTGGATCAGAAGTAGTATTTCTAGACACATAGGTCAGCTTTTAGAAGGCAGCATCAGTGAATCCCAGGAGTAGTCAATCTTACTGTCACTGAACCCAGTAGTAATACCTTAGGTACTGGAAGTTTGAAAGCTCTCAGAGTTTTGTTTGTTTATTCTATTTTTTATGGATGTGGTACAGGGTCTCACTTCACAGCTCATATTCACAGTAGTCCTCCTGTTTGCAGCCTTTCCAGCATTGGGATCACAGACATGCACCACCACACCTGGTCTCAGCACACCCAGGGGTGGGGCTGGAGTGGCATGTGGTGCTGGGGACTGAACCCCAGTCCCTGTGTGCTTGCCTGAGCAGGTGCTTAGTCTGCTGAGCTATCTCACCGGCCCATTCATTTTAGTTTGAGTTCCATGTCTTAAATTTTTTTCTAAAGATTGGGGATAGTATGGTACTCTGGTTGGAATGCAGTTTGTTCCTTCTCCTCAGTGTGGGGATCCTGTGCTAGTACCTACTGAGAGGTCCTAGTTGACTGAGAACACTTCCCTTAGAAAGGAACACTTCTCATGGATAGATTCTGCAAAAGAGTAAATTGTTACAAAATCAAGCTCTGACCCTGAGTCCATCAGTCTCTTTCTGTTTCCATAGTATTCTTTGGGCCCATATGCATTCTCGCCATCATCATCTACCAGGAGGTATCCAGCTATCCCACTACTGGGAATTTTCCCAGAAGAACTGAAAACATCATACCATAGCAATATCTGTGCACCTATGTTTATAGCAGCTCAATTTGTAATAGCCAAATCTTGGAAACAATCAAAATGCCCATCATTTGAAGAATGGTTGAAAAAAATGTGGTATTTTTGTGCAATGGAATATTACTCAGCTATAAAGAATGATAAGCTGGAAAAGTTCATATATAAATGGATGTATATTGAACATATACTCATTAGTGAAATAAACCAGACCTACATGTGTAAATATCATATAGTCTCCCTAATATAAGAACTCTAAGTTATTTTTTTCTTTCCTTACCAATATCAATTGGAAGGTGTGTCATGCCCACACCCTGTGCTCTGTGTAACTATTGTGAGGACAATATGCAGTGTGTCAACCGTTATGACAAAAAAAAAAGTAACGTTTATCCACCATGAGGTGATGTAGCCTAGTGAACATCACCAGAGCTAACCCAGGGACAGTGCCATGCCTGGAACCTCCCAAACTATGAGCCAAGTAAACTTCTTTACACCATAAGATTAGCCTACTTTCGATATTCATTATCGTAGCAAAATTCAGACTAATGTATACAGATAGGAAACTTTCTGGGTAAGTAGGAAGGTTTTACAAAGCTCTTTAATTGTGGCAAAATCAAATCTCTGTCGCCAGAAATACAGTGGAATCCCCTACATTGAGAATACCAAATCCTGAAATTATTTTTTTCCCACTACTTTCAGGGGCCTAACTCTTTAGCAAGGAAAACAATCTATGTTTCTGAGAAGAAGGGAACATTGGTAGCATTCAAAATCCTGTGGAGAATCATATGAAATAATCCCTGAGGTGCTCCAAGAGAACCAGAAACTCGGAGCTCTTGTCCACATCCTGCTACTGACTTTTCTTGAGTTCCTTATCTAGGACAGTTGTTTGCTTTAGGTCTCTCTTGCTTGTATTACCTATAGATATCTCAAATCAGCACCTGCTACACCTGATTTTATTTATTGGAATGGAGCAGATGGTTGTTCTACCTTTGAATTACTAACCTAATTCGTTAATCCTAAGACCCTATGAAAATGATCACCACTCCCAGTGGAACCATTTCCCTTTCCTGTCATTACTTACTATCAAGTTTTCTACTTCTGGCTCAAGGCATTTCACAAAGACTGGATGTGAGCCAAAGCCACAGAGGTATCAGGACATACTACTGATGCAGCCTACAGCCTATCCCTGGAGCCTCTAATGCTCTCATCCTTTCTTCCTTCCTACTACTACTAAGTTAGAACCCAATCCATTTGCTCATGAAAAATTTTGGGGATGCACTCCAAAGAACTGACCTTGTAAATCTATTATAATGCTTCCAGTGTAATATCTGCTATCCTATATAACTTTGCATCTTTCAGAGTGTTCTCAAGTTTCTTACAATCTTCCTTGCTCATCCAAATTTTTGTCCCTAAGTGTGTGCCATCAGTGACCAAGACCAGAAGGTCTGATAGGCTCAGTGGATTATGAGAAAGACCCATGAGGCTCAGAAAAGCAATTATTTACAACTAATAGTTGAGTAAAGTAAAAGGATACAAATTAAAGTCAACAAATGGGAAATATACTCAGGATGAAGTCCAGTGGAGCCACACTGGGCCAGTTTGATTCTCCACGTGTGAAACAGTGTGACATGTGGCCGCACAGCGGTGCCCCCCCCCCCCGAGACTTAGCACCCAGAATGATATTAAAGGGTCAGGTCTTTCAACAGGTCTGGGCTCTAAAGAATACTGATCAAACCTGGTATGGTGGCACATGCTTATAATTGCAGCACTCAGGAAGCAGAGGCAGGAGGCTCACTGGGCTATAGGGAGAGCTAATCTCTTCTTTTTTTAATCATGTTATTTAGGCACAGTCTCTTCTCTGAGAGCTGTCATGCAGATTTTCCCCTTCATTGACGGGGCTCAGCAGGCAACTGAGTTTTGACAAATTTCTCCTATGTCAGGCTTTTCCAAACACTAAAGCCAGAGATGAGTGAGTTGGCCTGGACTTCTCCTCCTCCTCAAAACCCCCAAGCAATAAGTTAGTGGGAATGCCTCCCGTGTCTTGTGGCAATGCCGTTGTGTTTAGGGAGCCATCTACAGAAGATACTGCAAGAGGACGGATGTGTTTACGTGTGTTGAGAAAACACAGCAAGCCAGTGCCACACAAGCAGGAAGGAGCGCCCTGCCCACCGTGCATTTGAATAGGCATTTATCGATTACATGAGATTTTTATAGAAATATTTTTTTACAGAAGTGCCACTTTCATTTGTGAGGCTGACTGGTTCATAAAGGAGATCCAAAGAATGTTTGGGTGTCTTTTATGTCTTTCTACTGAGGTTTTGTGTGTCTCTATTCATTGGTAGTAGTGAGCAGGAGAAACTCTGGCACATTTCAACATTATGCAAATAAATGTACTAGCTTTTCAAAAACTTTCTTAAGATAAATTGCTAATTTCCATTTTAAAAGAAAACCCAGAACTCTTCTATAGAATGACCTTCATCCCAGCTTGTTTTGCAAAAAAAAAAAAAAAAAAAAAAAAAAAAAAAAAAAAAAAAAAAAAAAAAAAAAAAAAAAAAAAAGAACAAGTCTTTTCTATGGTCCATTTGTAGAACTTGCACATTTTCTGGCAGGCATTTCAAAGGGAAGCACAATATGTACTCGTAAGCACATCAAATAAATGCATCATTTCCTGAAGCACAGTAAGTGTCCTTAGGGCTGCTTCCAACCACAGGGGCTAAATCCAAACGGAATACAGAGTTTCTCACCATAGAATTTCTTTTTTTTTTTTTGTCTTTTTGAGACAGGGTCTCGCTATGTAGTTCAGGCTGGCCTTGAGCTCACTCTTGTAGCCCAGGCTGGTCTCGAACTCGCACCAATCCTCCTGCCTCAGCCTCCTGAGTGCTAGGATTACAGGCGTGAGCCACCACGCCCGGCTGCCATAGAATTTCTTCTAGCAGTTCTAATCTCCAGAGTGGCCACATACAGTCCATGGCACTCCACCAAAGCCTGCAGTCCCTCTTGTCAGCTACCTGACCTCTTAGTCCCACCCGTAATTCTGGCTCAGAGCCAGATGGCTCTGGGTTGCTCCTGTGGCCCTTCCAGATGTTTTTATGAGGAATGTGAAGAATGGTTTCTTGGTGCTCTGGATATATTCATTCAAGGTCCAACATGAACCGCAGTTGGGCCATTCCTTGCTAAATTCCAACAGATAAGCATAGTGCTCACCAAGTAAGTAGTGAGTCTATCCATCATACCACGGAAAAGTTCACAAAATAGTTCACTCTATTACTGCCTTGAGTTAGTGTGGATGCTAACAATTTCCCCCCTACATACCTACAACATCCTTCCAATAAAACCTTTCAGACTGCCTTCTCAACCTTTCTGAGAAAAATTGGCAAGGGACCCACAGGCCTCCCTCTTCATTCCCAAGGACTGCAACTCTGGCTGCATCAAGGAATTCTGAATCTCCTCACTGCCTCCTATGTCAGATCCTCTACCCTGTCCTCAGGGAAATCCCAAGCACCCTCTCAGGAAACTAACAACGCTATCTCAAGCACAGCTTCTGCTTTGTGGCTACCTCTACCTTTTTCAGAAAACATCCAGGGGTAAATGATAGTATTAAGGTAGCCCACTGGACTCAAAGGAGAGACACTGGGAGCCCTGGTAGAGGTCATTCCATGCCAGAGATGACAGGGTCAGGGTGCTGGCTGTGTTGCAAACACGTATTTGGAAGTGCCAGTTGTGGCCTCCATCTGACTCTCACATTAACTCAGTATATCTGAGAGTATTGCTAGGTGAGGGGCCCAAAGTGGCAGCCTGAAGAGAACCTAATTTACAAGGCAAAATGTCAGTGTGATTTGTCCTTCAAAAGACTCCCTAAAGTAAGTTGTTCCTAATCATTGAGCAAGGATAGGAGGTGCACCCTATGCATTACATCACCAAGAACTGGGGACCGGCAAGTAGCTCAGTGGTAGGGAGCTGCTCTAACATCATTGGGTATATACAACACCAGGGGACAGCAGACACAATTCCCATTTTATGAACCAGACAGTTTAAAATTAAGACAGTTGTAAAACGCTGAGTGTGAGCCAGGGACACCTTTTCAGCATAGAGTTCAGTCTCCCCACCTTGTTATAGGTGATGCTAGAGCACAAGCTGAGTATCCTTTGGGTACCAATTTCATGGTAGATGCAACAATCCAACCTCTGGTTTCCCAGAAGAACGCATCAGAGCCCTTTTGTGAAATAGCAAAAAGAGATCATTCCCCAAGTGGGTTTTTCTGGTCCATTTGGCTGGACAAGGACAAAAAAAAAATAAAAAAAAATAAAAAAATAAAAAAAATAAAAGGAAGATTCCATCTTCTTGATCTTTCATGACTACAATAAAACACTATGTTTTGTTTTATTTGGCAGCTAAAAGGATTGTAGAAGAGTGTGCAAGGGAGGATATACCTCAGATTTTCTTTGCATTACTTCCATATTTAGTCTAAAAGCAGTAGTGTGCTACTAAATATTTTTAAACCTATGCCCTGGAGTGTGTGTATGGAGGTTACTTAAAGCATTGCCCAACTTCCCTGGTCACCATGCCCTGCTTCTAGCTACAGGCATACAGTACTAGAGTTTTACTGAATGAACCAAAACAGTGATCTTCCTCTGTGCCATTTTTTTTTTCCAGCTAAATTCAAACATCTGCAGAAGTGGAATATTGAGTTGTTTGCAGTCATGGTCATTTTGCCATAGTGGTTTCTAACCTGTCCTAAGGCCAATGGCCAAAAATGGGCGTAGCTGGCTCCAGGGGCCTTTGGCTTCCATATATGACAGATATTGGTGAAAAAGAAGAAATGCATGTTTTGTGCTATCATTTTTCAAATGTATGTAACATGACAGCAATTATGCTCACTTTTAGATTACTGTATAAAATTGCTGAGTTCACAGTGGACTTTTGTCATTTTGAATTATCTCAGCAGACACACACACACACACACACACACACACAGAACCACTAATATGTTGTAGACTAGAGTTGGACAAGATAGAAAATATGATAGCTTTTATTTTAAAAAGTCCTTCTGAAAAATGGAGTATCAAAGAACGTATTGAATGACATCTAAAACATGCAGTCAGCCAAATTCAGAATACAGAAAAGTCTCCCAAGAAATGGCCCTATTTTCTCAATAAGTAAGTGACATTTAAAATAAAAAATGGGTTTCAAAAGGTTTAAACTTTTCATAACATGTGGACCTTCACTGAATCCTCAATCAAAAAAGGATATTGTGTGGGCAACTAGAGAAATTTGAGCGTGACCTAAACATTATATTATATTACAAAATTATTGTTTGGCTGGTTGGTTAGTTGGGATCATGGTTTTGATGTATTGATTGTGTTAAAAATGACCAAAGCTTGGGACAGACTCATGAGGCTAGCAGACCAATGTTGGCAAGCTGAGTGATGCCATCATAAGGATTCATAATGCTCTCCTGTTGCTTCTTTTTGTGCCAAAGTTTCCATTGTGAACTTTTCTAAAGCAGGAAAAAGTGGTTTTGGTTTTTGAAACATTGGTGAGCTGGACATGGTAGCATACACCTGCAAACCCAGCACATGCAAGGCCGGAGCAGGAAGACTGCAAGTTCTAGGCCATCTAGGTTACACAGTGGGTTCATGGTGGGTTTACATATCTATAGCATTTTTTTTTTTTTTTTTGTGGGACCAGGGTTCGAACTCACGACCTTGCACTTGTCCAGCAGGCACTTGTGCCTCGGAGCTATCTCCCTAGCCCCTCTATAGCATTTTAAAATAAAATAAAATAATTAGCTGAAATCAGTCATAGAAATGATCCAAATAATTCATAAATGACAGAAAGTTGATAGCATTTCTCTAACATGACACTTCAGTGTAATTTCATAGTAAAAAAAAAAAAAAAAAAAAAACAAGAAGAAGAAGCAAACAGAGGGGTGGGGAAAAACTAGATAGGTTTCTTGGTTCAGGTTGGTTGGATGGGAAGAGGGAGGAAGAGCTTCTAACCGGAAGCCCTAGCATCCAAGGCAGGAAGAGATAACGTAGGTACTTACCCATAAATGCCAAGGCTGGAGATGAGGTTAAGGGTACCTCATGGAGCCATGTGATTGAGCAAGGTGGGAGGGGCAGAGCCAGGTGTGATGGGGAAGCCCAAGAGGAGCTGAGGCAGGTATGGAGGGGGCGTCCTGGTACTGCAGCCCCACAGCAGTGACAATACTACACTAACCAGTGGAGACCGCCAGGGGCTGGGCTCAGCAGGACAGAAACCCCTGCTTTCTGGATCAGTTCTGTGGAGCTGAGCTTCAGGGTAATCAACCAGAAACACCACTTCCAGCCTAGTTAGGAAAAATGTTAATTAGTGTATACATATATATCATAAAGTTCAGATGCCTCTCCACAGCCTCCGCAAGTCAGAAATTTCTCTGCTCTTTGACTTGGGAGTGGGAAGTGAGGACACCTACCTTGCCTGTGCAGCTGCAGAGCGCACCGCCGCCGCCACCGCTGACATTTGGTTCTGGCGAATGAGCCTGAGGATCTGCTCCACACTGCCTGCCTGCCTTCCCCTCCCAGCTGGTGCCTGACTCACACATCACTCCTGCACCCGTCCTGGTCCCCAGGTGCATCTCAGCGCTGCTGATGATGTGGCTGTCGGCAAGAGAAAAAGCAGGCAACACCATGCTGTTACAGAAATGTCTGATCGGATCTTCATGGAGCTGGGTCAGTCCGCTCCATAGAAGCTGAGACAGGAGGGACCAGGGAAGTGTGTGTCTCTCAAACCAGAGCCCTAGGACCTGGAAGTGTGAAGTGGTTCTCAGTGATCCTTGAGGTTTCTGTCTTTCTTTTTTCTTCATTCTTTCCATTTTTTAGTTTTGTTTTATTTTGCACTAGGGATCAAATTCAGGACTCTGTGCTTGCCAGGCAAGCACTTAAGCCACTACGCTATCTCCCTGTCCATCCTCCAGGCTCCTACGTGACTTTTCTTTTGCACTTCATTTCAATCATAATTTTAAGAATAATGACTTCGTATGCTGGAGTCACCTTATAATCAAGTGACTGTATGAGATTGGGATTCACGCTCATGTATGCACTTACACCAGCTGAAGACCAGACTGAGTGTTAGGGTTTGTGTCCAATTGTCCCCTCAAAGCCTCATGTAGTTATGAGGCAGACTTCTAGAGTTTGTGATTAATTCACAATCCAGTACTTTGATTATGGGTGTGAGTGCTATTGGGATTACAGGTGTAAGTATTTTGGGGATTATGGACCTGCGTGCTGCACCCAGGCTGGGGCAGATAGCCTGAATGCAGTATAAGGGAGACAGACTTGCTCTCTGTTGCCTTTGTTGCTGCTACTATTCCCTTTTGCTCTCTACTCTTTGCTGCCACCATTAACTGCTCCCCTCTGCCATGCGCCACTCTGCCTTGGAGTCAGCCAAGTATGGACTGAAAGATCCATTAACTGTGACCTAAATAAACCTTTCCTTCTTAAATTTGGGCGTTGGGTATTATTTGTCCCAGTAATGAAAGAAGAGTAACTGAGACAGGATTTGGTACCAGAGAAGTGGGATCGTTGCAAGGACTGCCTGACCATGTGGATTATGAGCTTTTGAGAATGGCTTATGGGAAGACATAGGCAAAGTTTGGAGATGTCACCTACAAGAGAAGCACTGGAACAGCTTCAGTTGTTATGTGTGGGGGATTCTGCTCAGAGCTGAGAAGACCAGAAGGCTGATAGAAATTCTACCTGTAAAGATCAGGCTGAGAAGGTTTCTTCTAGGAAGAACAACTGTGTTGGTTGTTAGACTCAAGAAGATGTGTGTTTTGGCTTGGAAGAAAGTTTGTCTGCATTTTGTTGATGTCCAGAGACTTTGCCTGGGACTGAGATTAAGCATTCTTATTAATCTGGAAAAAGAAATTTTGAAGCATCAAATATTGAAGGAGTAGCATGGCTGTCTTGGGGGGGGGGTTAATCAGATTTATGCTGAGAATCAAAAGCAAAGATCCCAGGAGGATGATTTAAAATGTTGTGAATTTGACCAGAAAGAAAGTGCCAATAAAACTGTAGAGTGCAAAGATAGATCTGAGAGGATCTCCACTGCCCAGAAGGAACCAGAGAATGGGAAAGACAGCCTGACACCATCACAGGAGGCAGCATGTCTCCACCCTTTGCAGCCTCAGAATTGCAAATATGAGGGCCTTTGCCTTGAGGGGAAAGCCACAGAGCCCCATGTTCTAGAATGGTGGTGAGGACCACACCAGGTTCCAGAATGGCACCAGCATGGAGAATGTGTTCCTCAGAATCAGGTTCAGAGTGCCCCATGATCCAGGCACCTGACCTCTAGAGTCAAGAGAGAAGGAAGCCTGGCTGCTGCTCCAGCTGGCAACAGACCTTGGCATTATCCATGTGGTATTGCTTTTAGGTGCTTGCAGAATGAAGGAGTTCCAAGGTTAAGAAAGCTTCCACCTACATTTGAGAAGAAGGCCTGGGAAGCAAGGCAGTGTGCCCCCTGAGAGGGCAATGTGTAAGGCTGTGATTGAGAAGCCTATTCAGTGGAAATCCCAGAAGTTTGGAAAAGATAGGGGCATGGATCATCTGAGGAAAGCTGCCAAGAATGGAGCAAAGCTGGCCTAAGGGAGAAGCTATGGGAGCTACCACCAAGAGTGCCATAAGGGTGGAGCCACATGGAGCTCACAATCTTCCACAGATTGCTTTGAATGTTCCACATGGGACTATAGATCTTAATGTTTGCCCTTCTGAACTTTGGACTTGCTTTGGTCCCAATGCTTGGTATCCTGAGTGCACCTTTTGGAATGGTAATGTTTATTTTGTTCCATTGAATGTTGCAAGTGTTTAACTTTTCATTTGTATAGGAGCCAAGAGCTAAGAGTTTGCCTTAGATCTTAGAGAAGGCTTGGGACTTTAACTTTTCCGCAATTCTGAAACTGTTAGGACATTAGCAACTCTTAGAGATGGTCTTAAATGCTTTTTATATAAAGGGATGTACATGAGTCTTTGGGGGCCCAAAGACTTGGCATGTTATGGTTTGTGTTTAGTTGTTCCCCCAAAGCCTCATGCAGTCTGTGATTAACTCGTGGTCCAGTGTTGGGATTACGGGTGTACATGCTGTATCCAGGCTGGGGTAGATGGCCTCAGTGCAGCATAAGGGAGACAGATTGCTCTCTGCTGCCATTGTTGCCACTGCTCTTCCCTTTGGGTCTGGCTGTTCTGCTGTTTTCCACTACCATGAACTGCTCCCCTCCACTATGTTCCACTCCATCTTGGAGCCAGCCATGTATGGACTGAACCTCTAATAACTATGAGCTGAATAAACCTTTCCTTCCCTAATTTTGAGTGTCAGGTATTTGTACCAGCAATGAAAACAGTATCTGAGACACTGAGACTCACCTTTTCTCTGTGTGACTTAATGTCTTCAAGTTGTTCGCATTGAAACATTGTTGGGAGAGTAGAGCCTTTGCACCTGTTCCCCACATCTCTATCTGAGGGAGCTGCCTTGAATAAAATCTCCAGGACTGACCTTAGCTTTAAGTAAATAAGATCATAAAAGAATAGTATCTCGTGAGATTCAAGAATATCTCATTCAGAGTGACACTTGAACTGGACATGCTGGCAGTTTTGATCAAGGTTGAAATCTGATTGCTAGGAATTAGGAAATATACCTTCCAATTAGATAGTCAGTAGAATATATTTACATACATGCTTTTTATTATTTTTGAGGTCAAAATAAAGAAATAAATTAAATACAAAAGCCAGTGGGAGGCTGCAGTTTTTATTGCTCAGCTCAACAGGTTAGCCACAGGAAGCCCCCGTGCCTGCCAGTGTGAGCTAGCAGGTCCTACACACAGGCTGTGGGGTAAGTCATTGCAGGGCAAATCCCTGCTCTGTCATTTCCTAGCTGTGTGGCTTTATCTCAGTTCCTTCCTTTGTAAACTAGGAGTGGTAATAAGGATAACATCTGCTCAGTAGAACTGTCTTAAGAACTAAGTAAGTAAATGTAAAGTTCTTTGATAGTGTTTCGTGTATAGGAAATAATTAGTCCTATAAACTGTTTTGTGAGTTATGGGTAATTTTTTCACGCCAGGGAGGACACATGTGTGGTCCCTTACAACTGCTCTTTGTGTTCCCTATTTGCTTTGAAATCTTCCTGGAGTACGTAGCCTGTGTAAACTTCAACAGTGGCCTCCAAATGCCCTCTTTGGAACCCAAGAGGACCCAGACTTCACGACATGCTTTGGATGCCACAGTTGTTTTGGTTCAAGTTTCTCAGATAAGTTTTAAAACTATAATACAAGTCAACACGTAGATGGCAAAACTTCACTCAGTATCAGAAAACCACAAATGTCAGGAAAAAAGAAAAAACAACTGACTTCCTAGTTTATCAAAGAGATGCAGTATTCTCTTTCACTGATTTTGTACAATTTAGGAAAGGGTGTAAACATAAATTAATAAATAAATATATTCTCCTAAAATGCTACCATCTTGTGTTTTTGACACATTGAGATACCAAGTAAAATTTTGCCTAGTCACCACACAGATGTGCCCCACACCTCCGCTGACATACTGAAGACGGCCCAGTGATGGGTTACATTTACACTGCCTTGCTAACCTTTCTGAGACAGATCTTGGAGAAAAGCTTATACCGCCAGGTCCATGGATGCATTTGAAAGTCTTACAAATGAGTCACTAATTGTAATCCGTGCGGCTCTGCACTGACCTTTTAAAATTTAAACATACATGTGTAAAAAGCAAAAAGTAAAAATAACAATGTAGATAGAACTCAATACTTTAGGAGAGTCTGGGCAAGGTTGGCCTGTTTATTAGTTAGCTCATTCATTCAGTAAATAGCTATGTATGCCCCTGTGATGGCGAACTCCCTTCTACACACTTGTATAAACAGCCATGGAAGGCGCTGGGGCCCATGTATCCAGCCTGCTCTGATCTGCAATTAGCATGCAATATTTAGCAGAACCAGAATACTTTCATCTTCCCCTGTCATTAAAATTGATAGCCCCAGCATTTATTATAAGCCTGGGACACTTATCGACTGACTTTGATATTTATGACAAGGAAGTAATCTAGTTTTTAGATATCATTGGTGATTGGCTTTGAAACAAAAAGTCCTACAAATCCTCTTTAAGACTTTCAAATTGACTTGATCGAAGAAAATCTTGAGATTGCAAGGTAAGCTACTTACCGGTTTAAATCAGGGTTTTCTAGATATTGTATATTTGAACAGATTATAGAAATAAATTGATTAACGAGCTTCGTGGAAAACCACAAATGTCAGCAAAAACAAAAAACTGACTTCCTAGTTCATCAAAGAGATTCGGTATTCTCTTTCATTGATTTTGTAGAACTTAGGAATAGGTGCAAACATAAATTAATAAATAAATCTATCCTAAAATGCTACCATCTTTTGTTTTTCATACATTGAAATACTGAGTAAAACTTTGCCTAGAAAAAATTCTGTTCCTGACATTTTCATTGTTTTATTTAGAACCATTTCTTTGAAAAAAAAAAATCTAAAACTCTTAAAGCAATAAAGGTACACAGCCTATTTTAAAGGACCGCAGAGAGCAGCTAGGGAAATGCAGTTTGCCTAGCCATTTCCGCCATCTAAAGCTAAGTCGTACTACTAATCCCTACTCTCTAAATTCAATTGCTTCCTCCAGGTGGTGCCATTCTCATCCCTTATCCTTAGAGAACTTCTCCTCTGTCTCCTTAAGTACTAGATATTCCCAACATTCAACATGCTCCCAGTTCCCCACTTCTCGTGAGGCTTCCTCCTTCCTACACTTAATACAAGGCGTTACAGAGAGGAAGGAAGCCCATGCAGTGGTTAAGACCGTGTCTAGAGGAGCCAGGCTGCCTGGGTTAGCATCCCAGGTCCGCTGTCTAGTAGCTGCCTGACCTTGGCTGAGTTAGTTCACTTGAAATGAGCCTTGATTTCCTCATGTATAAAATAATACAATAATGATACCTCCATGAGAAGTTGGATAATGGTCTGCTAGCTATAAAGCTCTCAGAAAAGAAGTTGGTCTACTCCAAGTGTCCAATTAGTATGAACTGAATGCAGAATATCACCTTACTCCTCTTCTAGCATCCCTAACATGATTAAAAAAAAAAAAAAAAAGAATCTGTATTACTGCTGGAAAATAAAGAGCACCAACTAGCACACCTCAACCAGAAAAAAAAAAAAAAAAAAAAAAACCCACAAAATTAAGGAAGCTAAAATTGCAACATGTAGAAAGCAATGTGCTTTTTCAAAAACATGCAAAGTCTCCATTGATTCTCAAAGAGAAACCTTAAAATCTTAGGCATGGCTTAAGGAAGAGGGAGAAAAGCTAATGGAAATTAAGCACAAGGTCAGGGGATAGCTTTGCTAATGTCACGTGGTCTCACAGATGTACCTTTTATATAAGATTATGTCAAAAGTACTTTTGGTTTTAGTTCACGATAGTTACCATCAGGAAATCACCCTTTAGAACTCTCATTTCATAACCTCATAGCTTTTTTTAATTTTCTTTAACAGGCTGGACACCAGTGACTCCATTCGAAAGTTGAGTCTGACAACTTTCATGTTGCATATCCTAAATTCATGATTCTTCAGGTTGGTTAATATGGGAATCATTGCTGGGGCTTCTGAAATTAGTGAAGGCTGAGTTGAAACCAGAGCCGGTCTGTTCCAATGCCCCTAAGTTACGGCTTGAAGAATGAAATGCAGAAAAGATCCCCAAGTGATTCTAGTGTGTCACTAAGTTTAACGAGCAAACATGTAGACGCCTATACTGGTGGGTGTCTGATGGTAATCCCACCCCTCTCGGTCACCAACTAACAAAATGGTTTATCTATTAAGCTGAACATGCAGCTGCTCAATATTCAACCTTTTTATTTTTAAGCACTGGGGATAGAGCCCACCTCCCCGGACACTCGCACACCTCAGAAAGTGGTGTAGCCCTGAGCTACACCCTTAACACGTTTAGCTTTTTTGAGACAGGATCTTGCTAAGTTGCTGAGGCTGATCTCAAAGTTCTGATCTTCCTGCCTCAGCCACCTAAGTTGCTGGCATTGTCATGTGTGTCATGTAGGGCTTTTTTTTTTTTCATTTTGATTGATTGATTGATTGATTGATTGATTGATTGATTGATTACTGGAACAAGGGGCAAAAGGGACATTTGTTATGTAGTGGCAGAAAGTGTAGCAACACTTAAGTAATGTGGAAACTAAACCATAGCCTCGCTTGAGCTATTTGTAGTAAAATGTGAAGGAAAGAATGCACTAAAGGAATGACTATTGGCATGAAGGAGCACCGTATGTTCTCAGCCCGTCCACATGGCAAAGGCTGCTAAAACTGAGAGGTGGCTTCAGAGCAGAGTTTGAACCCAGGGCACTGCCAGAAACCTGGAGAGGCAGCTGAGGGTGTGAGCTGATTGAAATGATGGACTCTGCACTTGGAGCTGATGCCGCAAGAGAATGAACCTTCGAGAACTCCGGGACTTTTGAAATCAGTCTGTTTTGTGTGCTTCAACAAGATACCACACGTGGGTCATTGATAAAGAAAAGAAAGTAACTTCTTGCCAGTCTAAGCCCAAGAAGTCTAATATTGAGGGAATTGATGTGAAGGTGTGTGAACTGCTTCATCCTATGGTGAAAGGGCAGAAGAAGAGGAGGAAAGAGCATACTTCTAACAAACCCTTGCTTGAGATAACCAGCTCCCTCCTATGGAACAACCACCCAATCCTGAACGCAGAGCCCTGATCACCTAATGCCTCTGGTGAAGCTGCATTTCTGATAGCTCTGCATTAGGGATTCAGCTCCTAACACATGGACCACAGCAGAGGGGAAGTGTATTTTGCATCAGGGAGAAATACGATGTAAACAATTCAAGACCAGTGGGCAGATCCTAGTGATCTGAAATATGCCCGAAAGTTATTGGGTATGCCTCTTTTCAAAAAGATATGTTTTTCTGCACAAACTGGACTCAGTGATGCATTTGTGAAGAACACAATAAAACAGAAGTGATGGAGCTGTGCTTCTCAACGGTCATAAAAGGCACTGCAGTTTTCTCTTGGCTCCCCCTCTTGTAGATTTTTCAGTCTGGGTGCTCATTCAAGCAGTCTGTAGAAAGCCTCTATAGCAACCTACACAGCCAGGGAAGGACAGGGGCCTCCTGACAGTAGCAATGAGAATAAGTCGTCTTGGAAGCCAGTCCTTCAGCCCTGACCCACAATCTCCAGAGGAATAGGCCCTGCTGACACCTTTACTACAGCCACCCCCACCCTCACCCTCCTGACACTGCACCAGGGTGCTTTTTGGAGCTAGCCAACCACATTCAGCTTGTTAGTCACCCAGGTCTGGGCACTCTACTTTCTCTTTGCCTTCCTAAGCACCTACTCCTGGAAACCCCACCTCTACTGCCCACTCCTGAGCCCTCCCTACCTCGCATGACTTGTCGTGACCTCATGACAGCTTTTTTGCCTCCTTGTATTTGATCTCTCCTCAGTTTTCAGACAAAAATCTCTTAGTTGCTAATTAATATTTGCTTCCCATGCCGGCAGGACAGTGGTTGGTTGTCCTGGTTAACTAGCACTCACTCCACACTGGAATCTTCACAGAAGCACCGCCAGCTGGCTGCCCTGGGAGTGAGACCATGGGTGGTAGAGCAGGAGGACTGACATCTGGTGGCCCGCCATTCCCAGGTAGACCCTTGCTTCCCAGTTACACTTTATAGCCAGGGACACTCTGATGTGGCAGACCTTTGAGACTGAAGTCACTAACATAATCGCCGTGCCCACCTACCAAGGGCCTCGGGTGTGCAGATGTATGACCTGCAGAGCACAAGCCCCAATCATGGGTGCCAGAAGGCTGCCTATTCTGCTCCGATCATCCTGCACAGACAGACTTTTATCTTGAGATCCGTTAAGTGACACACCCAGGAATAAAAAACAACGTCTAACCTTCAGGACTAACCCAAAGCTCAAGACAAACAACAGGGGACCTGAGTCCTGGGAGCAAAAAGGCAAGAGGAAACTAAGGCAGCTACACTGCCTTTCACAGTGAGGCCCAGGTACCAGCCAATCCCCTCCCGGGCCTGAGAGGCTGACTGAGGAGGACTGAGCTCCTGGACTCTGCACTAAAGAAAGAAGAGAAATAAGCTGACGTGGGCCAAGATGTGGGCCTAGGCCTGGGCAGAGGCACGGTCCAGATGCAGTTCACAGGGAGGCCTGACGCTCTTTGGCAATGGAGCCACCACCAAGGAGTAGCTAATACCCTTTCTTCCCTGTTGGCATGAAGATGCCTAAATTCCTTTTACTCCCCTGAGCACAAATGACGTGGAGCAGGCAGGTGAGCTGCCATGTCCGTCAGAGATCTGTAGGTGAGAGACAAGCAAAAGCAACCAAAAGGGTGATTTGTCAGAAAAGTGATCCTCTCTTGGGCAAAGGTGTGAACTCCTTGCACCTACTTTATGTGGCCTCTTCCTGTTTTGTCTTCTGTGCCACATGTCCGGATAATGTCTTCTGGAGGATAATAAGCCCGCTTTATCTCTTGAGGGGACTCTGCACCTCGGGGGGATACATTATCCTGGAAATCAAATTAAATGTCCATTCACACCGAGTTCATCTCACATGTCTCCCAGGGCTGTGTGCTGCAGACAAGGGAGAAGACGCCGCCAGGGCTTGGCTGTGTGAGGAAATGGGTTTTAAGCAGCTAGCTCAGTTTCAACACTTCCAAATCATCCATCTGCATGAGGAAATGAAGTCAGCTGATCTTTTGCTCTGCTCACTGGCAGGCAGCAGACATCTCTCTGCATTCTAGGCTCATGACCCAATGTACATTTCTTTCGACACCGTCTCAGCAGCTGCAAAGCCTGAGCAACAGACCTGAGCAGGAAGGCAAAGGAAAGGGGCTGCCTGAATGGGTGCAGCCAAGGATGGGTGGACAGACCAGCCATGGGCCAGAGATGCAGGGTACCCCAAGGAGGCATTAACTTTATTGGCTTTGACACATCCTAGATGACTTCTTGTGCAATTATCCACCTGCCTTACTATTAGCTCAATTAACCTAATAATCAGCTGGACTGATTTTAGTTCATCAGTATTGCCTGAGTCCCTCACAATGCAAAAGAGCCCATGCATATGCGGACCTAGGGGAAGAGGGACCGAGCTTATACTCCTGCAGGCTGGGACTTGGCAGCCGCTTCCACATGGAGTCTCAAGCACCATGTAGACCTGGCGTAAACTGGGGACATGGGGCTTTGGGACACTTGGGCCTGCCAAACTCTCCAGTTGTCGTTCAGGGAGTTTTCATGGTGTCGATGCTGCTGAAATTGGCAAGTGGCCCCAAGTCATGGTTCTGGTGGTCACCACCACAGCCGCGTACAGCCTTAGTCTTGAACTGCACTGGCCTCTCTCCTCCCTGACTTGGTGATACCTCCTGCTGGGCTCTCCTGGTGGCCTCTCTGTGGGCTTCCTCAGTGCTCTCTGTGTAGCGCTTGCATGTATGCAGCACCTTGACTGGGGGAGGTGGCACTCAATCAATGTTTGCTAAGGAAGAAGTATCCTGAGGTTAGCACATTCTACATTTATACTAATTGCTGGTTTTTCTATTTACCACTCTCAGTACTATGAGCCCTTTAAGAAATCCATTTTGTTTGTATGTTCTTATTCTTAACCATGCACATAAACAGGTTAAAGGGAAGGCAGCTAATGAATGGGGCAGGGCCTATCTAGTCACACCTTGAAAATCTCAGCTGTGTAAACTGCTCTAGCTTTGGCAGAAGCTGTTCTGCCTCACAAAGTGCTTTCCTGTATTTTATCATTGCCCATGTGTGTGGAGCCCAAAGTGGAGATGGGAACTGTAAGTTAGATAGTGTTATTGTCCTCACTTTGAATGTGAGAAAATCAAAGCACATGGGGTTTTACAGCAGGGCTGTCGTCATTCAACACATGGATGAGGCAAGAACTCAACTGGTTAGCTGGCTCTAAGCCTAACATTTTCTAATCAGCAGCCATAGCTTATTCTTGTCATTTACCCAGCAGCTCATTGCAGCCTAAAGTTTATTTTTATTTTTTTTTTTTTCTTGTTTCAGAACCTTTGTTTATTTATTCACTCATTTTTTTATGGCTGGCTCAGCCTGCCCCTAGGGCAGGACTGGCACAGCATGTGGTGCTGGGGTTTGAACCACTGTCCCTGAAGCCGCCCAAGCTTTCCCAAGCAGGGGCTTTAGACCACTGAGCCATCCTGCCGGGCCCCTGAAGCCTAAAGTTTAAAATAAGGGACATAATACAGGTACTTCCCTTTCAGAATGACACTTCTGAAAAGTGACATTCAGAAGAGAGGGACTTCTGAGTATAAGAACTTCAACCACCAGGTCAGGTGAGGAGAGATTGTTGAATAATTACTGGCAGTAACCTAGGAGAGCCAAGCCAATCATTTAGTATGTTACATAAAATAATAGATTTGTCTCTTTTTGGTGCATATCAAATGCTCGCACCCTTAATAGCCTACAATAGCAAACATTTATTACTTCACACAATTTCGGAGAGTCAAGCTTAGCCAAGTGACTCACACTGAGTTTCTAGGGAAGCTCAGCCTGGCTGCAAGACAGGGCTGCAGTTAGGTGAAGACTTCGCTAGGATGTGGAGCCCACCTTCCAGATGACACAGCAGTGGGTAGCAGGGAGCAGGTCTTCCCCGTCTGACCCCTCTGTGGGCTACTTAAATGTCTTCATGACTCGGTAACAGGCTTCTCCAGGAGGAGTGGGTCAGGCAAGACAGAGTGTGTTAGTTATGTTCCTTGTGGCTCAGACAGAATACCTGACAACCATAAGTTAAAAGAGGAAAAGATTAGTTCAGCTCAGCTTGTGGAAGTTTCGGCCCATAACTGGCTGACTCCAAAGCAGGGTGGCATGGCAGAGTGCACTGCAGAGGAGAAAGGACTCCTGGTGGGCAGAAGGCAGCAAAGCAGTGAAGTAGCAAAGCTGCAGCCTCAGCAGCTTGCAGCTCCCTTTATCTCTCCAAGCTCCCAGCCCTCGTGTGGTGCCGCTCCCACCCAGGCTGGGCCTTCCCACTGGCCACACCCTGAGCCATGCCAAACCAATCACTGCGCTAATTTAATAATCACACATCCTTAATCCAAGCATTGCACGCTTAACCCCAGCACCACACGCTCTATATCCAGCCACCTCTGAGGAGCCTCTCCTATGATGGCATGAGGCTCTTCAGGGACATCTAGACAGCAGCCATAGCAGAGTGATAGGGTTCAGGGTATGCTACCCCAAAATGTGCTACCTAACTTGGCATTTGAGAAACAGCGGAAGCAAGGAGGTCCATCAAACCACCTGCTTCCTTTCTCTTCTGAAGCAAAATTTAAGAGAATTTTCTGACATTCCTCTGGGGAAGACACTCCTTGATCACAAGCCTTTCAGTCCAAAAGTACTCTTTCTATATAGAGAACAGGAATGCAGCTTATCTTCCAAGACACAGAGAGGCCACGAAGAATGTGAAAAGAATAGGCCTCCCTAACTTCCTCGCAGGTTATTATCTTTTGGCCTCCAACCTTATTTCTGTATCATTATCCACTTCTTCATCAAACAGGATAAAAAATGAATCTTCTGTTTCTTAAGGTCTTCATCTCTGAAGGTGTTTGTAAAACATAAAGCTTGGATGAAATAAATGCACATGTTTTCCTATCGTTAGCAGGTCTTTCCCTATCGGTGTCTGGGCCACAAACCTTGCAATGAGAGCAGAAAAGCCACTGACCTCCAAAGTCCCTCCAGGGCTGGCATCCCTTTAGGTCACTAGCACCACAAAGGCCAGGGGTCATTGGTCAGCACTTGGGGAAAAGGAAGGAGGAAAGAGAAGAAAGTGAAAAGGTCACTCTGGCCACCACCTTGCATCTCACCATGGGACACTGAGCCAAACAGGGCCATAAAGTGGGAGGAAACGTAAGCACTGTGTTTTTAAGATGTTGCTTTCCTTAACCACCAACCAGGTTACACTGAGAATGACTGCTGGCTGGTTTGAAATAAAAATGAAGCTCCAAATATTCCAGCTAGAGTTGCTCATTCCTTCCCAGTCCCAGTCAGACTGGGCTTCCAGCTTCCCTGGGTCAGGGACTCCATCCTAGGGCTGAGTTGCTCTGGAGGGCTCTGTTTAGATACCATAGGGCTGGGGAGATAATTCAGAGGTCTAAGCACCTGCCTAGCAAATGTAAGAACCCGTGTTCGATTCTTGGTACTACATGTCATGCCAGCCCCAGTATCCTGGGTGTGCCACGCCAGCCACTGAGACCAGGCATGGCAGCACACGCCTGTGATCCCAGTGCTGGGGAGGCTGAGAAAGGAGGATCACTACAAGCCTGCATTGTGTAGCTAGACCCTGTAATAAACACATAAATAAAATTTTAAAAAGATACCTTAGCTATGTACTCTTGTTGGTTTCTTGTCCCCACTAGAATCTCTGCAAAGAATACTGATTATGGTGTGGACCCAGAGAGAGGCTGGTCCATTCGGCCACAGTCAACTCACAAGTGGCTCTTGGTCCCTACAGCAATCAGGCCCTGGCACTGTGATAAGAACTCAAGCCAGCGCTGAGACTTGGACAGGCAGGGGTGTGGCTGGGGAATGAACCAGGCCTCCCACTCCCCTAACTCTGAGTAGGACCAGCACCCCTGTTTGGCCTCCCTTTGCACCTCCTCTCTGTCCTCCTATCTGGTGAGACACTGTTGATCAACGTCCTTGTCTTTTAGGGTAAGTTCTGCTCTCACCAATCCTGGTAAAAGTCCCCTCCTGGGTGTTATGTACCCAGGAGAGTACAAAGCCAGTTCCAGACAGCCACCCAGGAACCTGAACTGTCTCCTAGGGAGATGTATGCTCTAAATTTGTTGGCTTCTTTAAACAACCACCAGCATCCCTGTGGATGAAGCCCTGGGCCTTGGGGTGATCGTTCTCAAGTCCTAACACTGTCCTGGCTTCTGATTTTCCCTGTCTTTCATTCTGAAAAATCAGCTGCATAAAGGGAGAGTCCTCTGGTTTCCAGGAACGGAGATAACTCTTGTTACGGTCTGTCCTTCCTTGGGATACCACAGGAATCCAGTAAGTGAGCTAGAGCTAGCTAAGGGAAACTTCTAAATGTTGGTATGTGGTTGAAAAAAGCAATTTTAGGCCCCTTGAAGACATACAATCACTACCAATACCCTGTGAGGAGCTGCCATAAGAAAAATGAGCACATCATTTGTTAGTCCCAGAGGAAGGGCCAGGACTGCTGGAGAGGTTAATGGGAACAAGATTCCAGTCCCATAACGCTTCTCACCTCCAGAGATGATGAGCTTCCTGTCCTTGCGGTGTTCAAGCAATAATCTGTCAAAACTATTGGACACAGTTGAAATAAAAGATAAATTTTAAGAGACTCAGAAACCAACCGAGGTTTTTAAAAATGGAGTCAGAGAGCGGATAAGTGTGGGAATGCTGAGAGACTTGAGCAAGAGGTTTTCCGCTCTGTGGAGCTCAAGTCCCCGGAGCTGGTTGGCTTTCTGGTTACTCCTGCATTTCGGAAGGCATCTGGGTCCGGAGGAGGACTAAGGCAAGGTCCCTACTAGGGGCCTCTGAGGAGGAAGGGCTACGGGAAGAGCGGGGCATCTTCCACTCCAAGCACCTGTAATTCTGTGGAGGAAAATAAAAAAGCACCCAAGAGATAAGAAAAACACTCTGAATCATTCCCAGCCTGAATATTCAACAAAATTAAGGTTTGATATTTTTAAAATAAGGCATCACTGGCTCCTTCAAAGCAACAAAGTGACTGTTTTATGCAGATTTCCCCTCAGGGCTTTCATTAAGATGTTAACATCTTTCTTGTCACAATATGCACTTTATTTCTGTGAGTCACCTCTCTTTTCTCTGGCTCAGACATCCTTGTAAGATGCACGCTCTGAGCTGAGAAAAGGGCTTACCTTATTTTTTTTTTTTTAAGTGAAAAGCTCTTATTAACAGTTTTGAGGAAAGAGTTCCGATATAGAAGACTAAAGAAAGGAAAGCAAGGCTTCCCAGGGCAGCAGAATGAACAGATGCACCCGGAAACCTTCCTTCCTGAGAACAGGCCTTCCTGTCCTCTCACAGTGGCGTGTGGGACCCCGTGGAGGATGATGGGCCAAGGGCCGCGCTCTTGAGGCGCTGAGAACAGGATCAAACCACCTGCGGCCAAGGGAGGACGTCATTCCCGCCCTGAGCAACCGTCCCACCTTCCCTCGCAGCCTCTAACGCCCTCTCTGAGGCTCAGGTTTTGAAATGTGGGGTCATGAACGTTTCTTCTCTGCAGAGACTCATTCTGTGGCTGTAGCACACAAAACATAGACACGGGGAAATGAACACCTCCTATTTGTTCCTCATATTGTGGCGATGGGGGGTAGGAGTTCTTTTGTGCTGTGTTTAAAAACAGAACGGGAGTCTCCGTGTGAGGAGAAACTACCTTCAACAGCAGTAGCTGCTCCTGGAGACCAGAGACCAGCACAGTCCCCAAAGGACCAGCTGACAAACTCCAACTTTAAGTCCTCAGGAAGGGCTGCATGGTCTGTGTGACAACTGCTGAACTTTATTGCCTTTTGTAGCACAGAATGGACATGGCTGGGCATCAAAAACTTAACTTTTTTTCTTTTTTCGTTTTGAGACAGGGTCTCACTCTGCAGTTGAGGCTGGCCTTGAGTTCACTTTTGTAGCCCAGGCTAGTCTGGAACTTGCACTGATCCTCCTGCCTCAGCCTCCCAGGTGCTGGGATTACAGGTGTGCACCACCACTCCCCGCCCAATAAACTTTACTGATGGACACTGAAACAGGGATTTCATAGAGTTGGCATGTCTCACACACAAATGTAATTGGAAAATCCACTCTTCGCTGGCGGGTCACAGGAACAGGTCGCAGATGATGCAGCTTCCCAGCCCCCGAACTGAGTCTAACTGCTTCGTGACCGACTCTTCCTGGGAGTGCGGTGTGTGAGGCCTTAGGCTGGCTTGAGACACACAGGACGAACCTCCTCAGGGACCCAGTTGTGGCGGACTCTGGCTCCCCTCAGGCTTCTCTCTCCTCGGGCTTCTTCTACCATCTGACGTCAGATGAAGTACTGCAGCAAGAAAGGCGCACAGAACTGTTCACACCTGCTTCCATTCCACCTGCCCGGATGTGATTACAGCGTGTGGGAGGCGAGGGAGAGAGGGAGGCAGAAACCCACCAGAGAGACATTCGATAGCCTGAAGGCAAAACAGTGCTTTTAGAGTCACTTTAAGATACGTTGGTGCTAAATATTCATCGGCGAAGAGAGAAGGTGTGTGAGAGAGAGGAAAGCAGGTTGGGAGGGAATAACATGGGGGCCAGGCTTTCAGAACGGACCTCGCCACCAGGAGATCCAGTCACAAATACTGCAGATTATTCCATGGTTGTAGGTTTGAGTCTCGTGTGTTAATGTCACAGGAAGAGGTCAGGAGTTGAGGCATTTGTTCTAAACCATAAGGGCTTCAGGAACTCAGGAGCAAGGTTTGTTAAGATGCTGCTTAAGACTGAGCGAATGTTAACCAGGGCCATCTGGAGGTGGTTCCTCATAGCTTCCCTAAAGAAGTTGGCCAGAGCCCTACTTCAAGGAGACATTCAGCCTGTAATTACCGGTCTGGGAGACTGAGACAGGACAATCACAAGGGCAATTGAGCAAGAGCTGGGGAGAAGAAAGAAAGAGAGAAAGAGGGAAGATGGAGGGAGGACGGGAGGGTGGGGAAGTGGAGAACACACTAAGTGCAGATCTCAGGAAATAACTGAGGCCGTGGTAGCAGAGACCCTAGAGTTCAGTTTCTCAGTGTCCTGGCTGTGTGGCCTTGGGCAAGTCACTTAATTTTATTTGCATCAGTGTTTTCGAGAAATCATACTTCACGTAAGTATTGTTGAAGTTACTGCATGAGCATGCTTCAAATAAGTCAGCCCAGGGCACAAGGAAAAATAAAAGTTTAAGGAAAGATGGACTTTATTATAGAGAGAACCATCACCACTTCTTGGAGACTGTTCTGTGATTTTCCATAGTACACCTTATGGCTCATTTTTTTTTTTTTTTTTTTTTTTTTGCGGGACTGGGGATTGAACTCAGGTCCTTGTGTTTGCCAGGCAAGTGCTTATTCTACTGAGCTATTTCCCCAGCCCCTTTATGGCTCATTTTTAATTAGCCATAATTTACAGGTCTTATACTTCAGCCTCTTAAATATGTTATGATATTTTCTCCACCTCTGGCATAACTTTCCCCTTGTGGCCACTGGTATTATAAGCACCTTTTTCCAAGACTTGGCTGGCTTAACTTCTTCCCAACCTGAAGGTATTCTGACCTTCACTATCCGATGTAATGCTCCTATGAACATCCGTACGAAAATATCTTTTCACCTGTATGCAGTAATTTCTTTGCTTCTCATGAAAGGAGATCATTCTCTGGAAGCTGGTAGCCACATACGAGTTCCTCTTGCATGTCCTGTTCTCCCAGCAAATGTTGACGGCAGAGACGTAGGTAATTCTTGTCTACAGAGAAAGAGGTCAGCAATGCATTTCACTATTTTCTCTGGAATGTGTGCTCATGGATACTTTGCTTTGCTTTCGTTTTCTCTGAATTGGGGATGCAGGAGATGAGTGTCCTTCTCGCTCGCCTTCCACTGCTTTTGCTATGTGTCTGCACTGTCCAGCTGGAGGCCGATGGGGGCACGGTGCCATCCCCTATGGGTGTAGAGACACCTGACGTGTTTTGAGTTCAGACTTTTCTCTCTTGTACCTAAAACATGTATTTCCTATTTATTTCTTTGACATCTGACTTTTGATATTTTTCCAAGAATTTTTAAATCGGTGTCAATCTTAACCTGCCATCCTTATTACTGAAAATGTTGATTCAAGCAAGGAAAAAATTAAGTTCCTTGTACAGTTACATGAGGATAGCTTGTATTTTTCAAATTTTTTTTAATGCTTTAGCGCCTAATCCACCTACAAATGCAGTACTGTAAATTATGTCACAGAGCTGAATTTTTTCCACATTCTTTCTATTTATCTCAATAAGCCATACAATTATTTGTTTCCCTCTGGTCCCTTATACCTCACTCGTCACATATTTTTAAAGTAGTTTTTTCTTTAGAATCTATTTCTAGAATCTCTGTTATCCCCCAGTGACCTAAATGGTGTTTTTAAGCCAGTTCTGTAGCATTTTAATAACTGTCGCTGTGACACAAGACATGCTCACCAGATCAAGTTTCAGCAAAGCGGCCCAGCACCTGAGCTGGAGCAGATGCTTGTTAAATGCTCCCAGAAGAAACAGATAGGAGTGCTCTGCGAGTCAGTCCTTATCCCCATATATTATCATTTGCAAGAACTTCTACTTTACTCTCCAGAATGTTTTCACTATTAATTTAATAAGATCAAGTCTGTAAAATAACTTGGAGTGTACTGTCATCCACAGCTTGTCCTTCAGGAGTATGGTTTTTCCTTTTTCTTTATTGGAGTCTAAGAGCGTAAATATGACATGGGACTTGAGAATCTTATAAGCTTTACTCTAATCCTCCTTGTTTCTATAGTTAGGGTTGCGAGATCTCAGCTACTTGAAGATGTATTTCTCTTCTTTTTATTTACATCACATATTCTTTTTCTGTCTTTAAAGCTTTGCAGTGGTGTTTTCTGATCCTATTTCTCTGGTAATTAATCCTGATAAGGACTCTATTTAGATTTAGTTCTTTATAAAAAGGCTACAGGAAACTTTTCAAAATTATGTCTTTATTCACTATTATTATATTTATTGAGCTTTCCTGCTATTTTCCATAAAACAAATCTTCCTATTTTGCTAGTATCATTTTTCACTTTCTCATGAAAGATCACATAATGATTATCTATTATAATGCTTCATAATTATATATGACTTTATAAATATTTATTAATTTGTTCCATTTTTGTTTTTGTTTAACTTTTCAATCCATCTTTAACCTAAGAATTTCATTTCAGTGTCAACTAATTTTTTTCATGCCTAACAATATTCAGTATTTCTCATGGCATCTATGATCACCTATACCCTCAATTTGTTTTATATTATTATTAGTCTTTAAATATTTTCTTTTCAATGAACTAAAGCACCTGCTTAGGCAAGCACAGGGACCAGGGTTTGAGCCCAAATACCACATGCCACCATGGCCCCGCCCCTGGGCATGCTGAGGCAGCCACCAGGACTGGGCATGGTGGTGCACACCTATAAACGCAGCAGTAGGGTAGCTGAAAATAGGAGGATCATTGCAAGTCTGGGCTGCATAGTGAGACCTTGTACCAAATTATTTATATATATATATATATATATATATATATATATATATATATATGTGTGTATATAATATATATATACAAATTATATATATATACAAATTATATATAAAATCCAAATTAGATATAAAATTCAAATTATATATAAATCCAAATTATATATAAAATCCAAATTATATATACAATCCAAATTATATATATAATCCAAGCTATATATATATATAATCCAAGTTATATATATATATATATATATATATATATATATATAATTTTTAGTTGACATATTTTCTCTGTTTTCTGAAACCTAGTTCATGTCTATATCTCATTTCTTTTGCTCTTCTTGTTTTCTGTGGTCTTTTATAGCCTTACTGTCTTTTTCTGCTACAAAACACATATACCCCAGGCAGGAGGACCCAGGACCTTGGAACAGTGCCAAAATGTTTATGTGCCATCATTGGCCAAGGAGCTCCACTCAGTCACACATTTGTTACCCAGAGAACAGAAGGGCGATCTGACCCAGACACACTAGAAAAAGGTCTCAGGGACCCAACCAACAGTGAGTGCAATGGGAGGGGAAGAGCTAGCTCAGCTGCTCCATGCCTGCAGTTCAGAGGCAGATCAGCTTCCAGTGGACTCACCAGACAGATGCAAGGGGGTAGTAAGCCTCCCAGAAAGGGGCAGAAAGTAGGCAAGTTCCTGGAGGACAGAGGAGCTGATTTCATGGTGCCCTGTAAATACAAAAGCTTAATAGCAAGAGTTTAGTGAAAGGTCATGATTACACACCTCTCTAGAGCTAACTGAGTATGAGGGATAGAGTTTAAGTATTGCTCACCCTTGAGCCTGTACAACAGACAATTAGGCTGGTTGCATAGATTTTGTGAATAGGACCAGGTGCCGATCTCACAGGGGCCAACCTCTCATCCACATTCAGGAGGGCATGAGCAAGGTTCTGGTAGACTTCTGTGTACATCATGGGGACAGGAAATGGCAGATAGGAGATGTGAAATCTAAAGCCATCAGAGTTTCCACAGTGAATCCTGCACTGCCTAGATATAGGAGCCCCTCATCCAGCAACAGCAGTTGTTCAGTTGACTCCACAGATGTGAGAAGCTTGGCTCAGCCACCATCCCATGCCCTGCTGCCTGGCACTCAACACACATGGGGTCTTACCTGCTTCTCCCAAGCTGATTTTTCTTCTAGGATGAGAATTCCCTGTCCATCAGGAACTTTCCAATTGGCTGTGGGTTTTGTTTTGTTTTCTCTGTGGCTTCCCAGAATAGGACCAATAACCATAGTTAGGCTCTATCAGTGGTAGACTTGGGCATCATTTTTGGAAGAAGCCCTTCAACAATCAGGTGCAATGTCCAGGATGGAGAAACTTCTGGAGTCCACCTTAGACATGCTTGTTGGATATGGTAGATTGATGCAACAGCAAACAAAAACACCCAGAACCTGGAGGTAGATTTATTTATGTTGACAGGCACTGATAGGCACCATTCCCAAAGTATCAGGCCCTGATTACTGGTGCACTAGGGTTTATTTGAATAAGCAGTCAGGAAGTACAGAGGCAGAATGGCTTGTCATTTGAGGACTGGTTTATGCAATATGCATCCTAGTGATCAGCCATTCCTAAGAGACAGGAATAACCAGAAATGGAACAGGAATTGTTACCAGGGCAACTAACCAACTGAAGCATACTGGCTGGGGAGTGGGTATTTTCTGCTACATTAACTAATGGTCAGTTTGTAATATTCAGATGAACTAAATCAGCTTGGCTCTGGGTGGAAGGCCCACTTGAGGATTGTTCCCAGCAGTATAAAAGGAAGATAGCATGCTACTGGTTTTCCTGGAGAAGCTTGTCACATGGGCTTACCTGGTGTACTCAGCCATTGTCATCATTGAAGGAGTTCAGGTCCTCACTGTTTCTGAGGACGGCTGTGGGAGCTCTGGCCCTTGCTTTGGGTGTCTCTTCCTAACTTCAGTGCAGATCCCTCACCTGCTCGCACAGATCCTTCAGAAAGTATAGATGTTCTGGATTGCATCACTGATGTTTGGGCCTTCCCAGTGTAGATCCTTGATGCAGACTTGCAGGAGACATTGTCTTGGGTTCCAGGCCTCCAGTTAGACTTGTTGAGGACACTGACAAGGACTCTAGGTTTTCAGCTGGACATGTACAGGATACTGCCATGCGATCCAGGCCCTCACCTGGATTCTTTAGGTCTCTAGTACACGGACAGATCTCTTACATTTTTTTGAATTTGAATTTTTGGCTAAATATTACCAAATAATCCTATAAAATATGTCATGTGTTAAATCTTTCCCCTTGTAAACCCTGACTACAACCATAGGAAAGCAATACATGGAGCTAATAACACTGTAAATTACTGGATGAGAACATCTTTAAGAACCTTTCCAGTCCTGCCCATCCTTCAGCTTCGCAGAGCCATGTGGGAGCAACTTCCTGTTCCTCTAGTCCGAACTCCCTGTCCTCCACCTCCACCAAGCCATGCAGGAGCAACTTCTCCTTCCACGTGGCATGCCACACTGCTCTCTATGTTCTCGGGACCCATCACTCCTAGAATTACACTAAAGGCATAATTGCATCAAGCTCTGCACCAAAGGTCAAAGGACAGTGCTCTATACAACGACAATGAGGAGAAATATGCAATCTCAGGCCCCAAGCCCACCCCAAATAAATGCAGGAGACACTAACATAGAAGAAAATGGGAATCACACAGCTGAAAGCTCTCAATTAATAGCATCTGATGTAAAGAAACAAATGCAGAAAGGTATAAAGGAAATCAGAGCAGGAATAATCTATGAAGCAAAAAAAGAAATCGCTGAGTTAACAGCATCTGAAGTAAAGAAACATCTGCAGATAGGTATAGAGGAAATCATATCAGAGATAATCTCTGAAGCAAAAAAAGAAATATTTGAATTAATAGCATCAGAAGTAAAGACACAACTGCCGAATGGTGCAGAAGAAGTCAGAACAGAAATAATTTCTGAAGTAAAAAAAAGAAAGGATAACCATAATGAAAGAATTAATAACTGCTTCTGAAGAAGACACTGATAAACATTTGGAGGAGATTAGAAAAAGTTTGGACTCCTTGAATGAGCAATATAGGAAAGAAATATTTTGCATGAAGCAGACTCAAAGGATACACAGGAAACTTCAGTGACAAGCTAACAATGCTGTCTGAATGAAAGTGAAGACAGAGTTTCAAATCTTGAAGACTGTTGCAGCTAGTGAAAAGGTAAGACAGGATCTCTTAAAAACAACTAGGATGCAGGAAAAAATTATTCAACATCTAGAAGACGATGCAAAGATGAACAACGTGAGATTAATAGGCATCAATGAGAAAGGAGTTAATACAAATAATATGAAAAGAATATGAGCAGAAGTAATTGCAGAAAACTTCCTAAATATAGGGAAGCAATTTTGCAGTCAACTGACTGAAGCATATAGAACTCCAATTTACCTCAACCCAATTAAAAACACACCCAGGCATATAATAGCCAAGATGCCAGAAATTCAGCACAAGAACAACATGCTAAAAGCTGCTAGAGGAAAGAAACAGAACACATTTAAAGGAAAACCCATCAGAATAACAGCAGATTTCTCTTCAAAAACCATGAAGTTAAGAAGAGGGAGGAGCAGAGTTCTTCAACTCCTTCATGAAAATCAATTCTAGCCCTGACTACTGTACCCTGCAAAACTCTCAAGTTTGATAGAGAAGTAAAATACTTCTATGACAAAGAATAACTAAAGAATTTTACTGTGATAAAGCCAACCCTACACAGACTACTAAATGATATTCTAGAGAGGGACCAAAATGATCAGAACTCCATGAATGAGAATGGAAAGAATCTACCTAACAGGACAAACAATTAAACACAGGGGATAAAGAGGTAACCAACAACAGGTAAATAACAAGGTGAGCATAAATCAATACATCACATTTAAAACCATCAATGTAAATGTTCTCAATTCACCAATGAAAAGAAATAGATTGACACAGTAGATTAGGAAGGAAAGCTTAACAATATGCTGTATACACGAAACACATTTAACTCATTAAAAAATTCATAGGCTGAAAGTCAAAGGATGGAAAACAATACCACATGTCCGAGCACCTCAGAAAAAATGGGGGTAGCAATTCTATTCTCAGATAGTTTCAACTTCAAACCAAGAATGATCAAATGAGATAAAGAACACCATTACACACTAGTTAGGGGGAAAATTCAAAACAAGGAGGTAACACCCATAAATATGTATGCACCCAACATGGGAGCACCCAGCTATATAAGACGAATCGTAATGGACATGAAAATCTACTATCCAATACAACAAACCTAATAGGAGACCTTAACACACCCTTATCCCAAAAAGAAATTTAGAGCTCTGAAGTCACACATTAAGAAAACCAAACAGGAACAGATAAATACTCTACTGCTGCACCTCGATTATTTAGAAAGGAAGAGCAAACCAAACCCAGAGACCAAAGACAGGAGGAAATTATAAAGATTAGAGTAGAAATTAATTCAATTGAGATGAAGAAAATAAGGAAAAGAATTAATGATTCAAAAAGTTAGTTCTTTGAAAAACTAAATAAAATTGATAAGCGCCTAGGTAATCATATCAAAAAGAAAAAAAAAAACTGAAATTCAAGTAATAAGGCATGTAAAGGGCAAAATTACTACAAACCCAGTGAAGATTCAGAAGATCATTCATAGCTACTTTGAAAATATTTACTCTCACAGAATTGAAGACATAGATGAAATGGACAGATTCCTAGACAGGTACAAATTACCAAATCTGAATCAAGAAGATATAAGAATGTCAACAACCCAGTATCAGCCAATGAAATACAAAGTGTAAGACGCCTACCAAAAAAGAAAGTCCAGGTCCTGTTGGATTGACCACTGAATTCTTCAAGAAATTTACAGAAATAAATGACCCAATACCTCAAACTCTTCAATGAAATTGAAAAGGAAACAATCCTGCAAAATCATTCCTTGAAACAAGTATTACACTGATACCCAAACCAGATTAGGATGGAACTAAAAAAAGAGAACTACAGGCCAATCTCTTTCATGAGCATGGGTGTAAAAATTCTCAATAAAAACCTCACAAATAGAATACAGCAAATCATTAAGAAGATAATTCACCATGACCAGGTGGAATTCATCCCGGGGGATCCAAGGATGTTTCAATATATGCAAATCTATAAATGAAATACATTATTTCAATAAAGCCAAATCAAAAAACCGCATGATCATCTCAATTGATAAAGAAAAGGCTCTTGACAAAGTCCAACACTCATTAATGTTCAAGGTCCTGCAGAAAATTGGAACAGATGCCCTCTACCTCAGTTTGATAAAACCCACCTATGACAATCAATGGCTAACATAATTCTAAAGGGGAAAGACTTAAGTCTTTTACTCTCAGATCTAGTACAAGACAAGGATGTCCTCTGTCACCACTCCTACTCAATATATTTCTGGAATCACTAGCTACAGCCATTAAACAAGACAGAGAAATAAAAGGAATAAGAAAGAGTATCATTATTTACAGACGACATAATAGTCTACTTGGAAGACCCAAAATACTCCACCTAGAAGCTACTAGAATTAATACAAAAATTCAGTAGCATCACAGAATGCAAAATCAACACCCAAAAGTCAATAGCATTCCTCTACACAAATAGCAAACACACTGAGAGGGAAATTAGAGAAACAATACCCTTTACAATAGCACCATGGAAAAAGAAGTACTTAGGAAATAATCTAACTAGAGAAGTAAAAGATCTTTTGACTGGAAATTACAACACTTTAAAAAGAGAGATCATAGAGGATTTCAGAAAATGAAAAGATATTCCCTGCTCCTCGATAGGAAGAACCAACATTGTGAAAATAGCCATATTCCCTATGTTGTTATATAGATTTAATGCAATCCCTATCAAAATACCATCAACATACCTCACAGACCTGGAGAAGTCATTTGTAAAATTTATTTGGAATGAGAAAAGACCTAGAATAGCAAAGACAATTCTGGACAGCAAAGATAAAGCAGAAGGCATTACAATTCCTGACCTAAAATTACACTACAAAGCCACAGTGATAAAATCAGCATGGATTGGTAAAAATGGTCCTGAGGATCAGCGGAATAGAGTAGAAGATGCAGAAGCAAATACGAACACACTCAGCCACCGTACCTTCAACCAAGGGGCCAAGCATATTTAGTGAAAGAAAGATAGCCTCTTTAACAGGTGGTGCCGGAAAAACTGGCTTTCTACATGTTGAAAACTAAAACTTGCCCCAAGTCTATCACCATACACTAAACTAAAGTCAAAATGAATTAAAGATCTAAATATTAAAACAGAAACACTGAATCTCCTGGAAGAGAAAGTAGGAGGAAATCTTGAAGACACTGGGGTAGGCAAACAGTTCATGGGCAAAAATCAAAATGCACATGTAACACTTGAAAGAATCAGCAACTGGGACCTCCTCTTGCTAAGAAGTTTTTTCACATCAAGAGGAATTACCAACAGAGTGAAAAGACAACCCACAAATTTTGAAAAAAAATATTAACTAATAATTCAGACAAAGGTCTTCTATCTAGAATTTATAAAGAACTAAAAAACATTAGGGTCTCAAAGTTCAAAGACCCAATCCAGAAATGGGCACCCGAGATGCACTCACATTTCTCAGAGGAAGAAAAACAACAAGCCTATAAATACATCAAGAAATGCTCCATATTGCTAGCCATTTATGAAATGCAAATTAAAATAACACTTAGATACCTTCTCACTCCAGAAAGAATGGCTATCATAAAGAAATCAACCAACAGCAAATTTTGGAAAGGCTGTGGGGGAAAAGGAACACTTCTCTGCTGTTGGTGGCAATGCAGACTGGTGCAACCATTATGGAAATCAGTGTATAGAGTCCTTAAAAAATTAGGACTAGAGGGCCAGAGAGATAGTGCAGCAGAGTAATTGCCTGCCGGGCAAGTGCAAGGACCCGAGTTCAATCCCCAGTACTACAAAAAAAAAAAAAAAAAAAAAAAGTTAGGACTGGAAATCCCATTCAATCCAGCTATCCGCCTACTAGGAATCTTCCCAAAAGAACTGGAAACATCATATCATAGTGATGTTTGTCCACCTATGTTTATAGCAGCACAATTTGTAATAGCCAAATCATGGAAACAACCAAAATGCTCATCATGAGAAGAATGGTTGTAAAAGATATGGTGCTTTTATACAGTGGAATATTACTCAGCTATAAAGAATGATAAAGTAAAAGACTTCACATATAAATGGGTGTATCTTGAAGATATACTCAAAAGTGAAATCACCAGACCTACATGTGCAAATATCATATAGTCTCCCTAGTGAAAGAATACAAAGGAAGGAATAAAAATGGAAAAGCATAACACAGCTGAATGGAAATCAAGAACTTAAGGATTAAACCATGAAGAATCAGCAAGCAGAAAAGTAAAGAAACATGGCAGGGGCAAACCATGCACTTACATACACTGGAAGAATTAGACAACGGTCCTACGAATCTCCAACAGGTTTTTAACATTCAGAGTAACAACGATAAGACTAAAACCATTCTTGGAATGCTTGTCATTCTGATCTTTTAGAGGTGTGCTGCTTCTAATGTCATTTCAATTATTGCTATACTCTCTCTCAAGTAAATGTTTGTTTAAAAGAAAACAAAAAAGGGTAATTAAAGAGAATATGATACAAGGAAAAATGCCGTAGTATTGACCTTCTTCAATTTAGTATATACTTAGATATCTAAATTTCTGTGTGAAAAAAGTATAACAGTTTTTTTAAATCATAGTCTATAGGAATTTATTTTTTGTTTCAATTTTTTATTGTTTAAATTTAACAATGGTTATATTACATATTTTCATCATCTGATCAGTTTAGATTAATACATATAGGTATATAAGATTGATCAAACAATTAAACATTAACCTTTCTAAATCCACATTACTTTATTTTTTCTTTTGCCCTTTCTTTTCTTTGAAAGTTGACATATTGCATATTGTCCTCACAGTCATTCTACAGAGTACAGTGTGTGGGCATGACCCACCTCCCTATTGATGTTGCTTAGAAAAAAAAAAAAGGAAAAGAATATACTTCTCTTTGGACTAAGAGGAAGCAGATACATACACAGTCAAATGTTCTGCAATTGCAGTGTGCCACCAGTGAAGCTTGTGATGTTGGAGGCTATTGAATCTAAGC
>PVJA010006773.1:0-17551 GCA_004027025.1 Myocastor coypus
AGAAGAAGAAGAAGAAGAAGAAGAAGAAGAAGAAGAAGAAGAAGAAGAAGAAGAAGGGGAAGAGAAAGAAGAAGAGGAAGAGGGAAGATTAAAGAATAGGAAGTGGAGATGTAGCTCTTTTTAAATGTGCAGTGATCACAGAATGGAGGCGGTAGGGGAAGAAGAGAGAAAGGGATGAAGAAAGGGGCTCAGGTGTGCTGCCTGCAAGTGCCAGCTCCTTGCGGGGAGGTCAACAGGACGCAGTGCAAAAGTGGGTCACTATAGAGAACGAACGGCAAATTGTCTGTTACCATAGCCATTTTCAATTAAATGCATGAATTAGGTTTTGGGTTTTTTTCTTTTTCTTTTTTTTTGTTGTTGTTGTTGTTTTTGTTTTGTTTATTTTATTTTTGTTTTGTTTTGTTTACTTGGCAGGGCCAGGGTTTGAACTCTTGACCTTGCACTTGCCAGGCAGGCACTTTTGTGCCATGGAACTATCTTCCTGGCCATGGATGAATTAGTTTTACTGCAGTGCAACAGACACTGCCAGAAGGTAGGTGGGCTCATGAAGGAGCCAATCTGCTGTCATACCGCTGACTTGCTGTCATCCTGGCTCTACTTGTTGCTTTCAGAATAACCCATTGACATCTCATTTGAATACTGTAAATTTTTTAGGCATCTGGACAAAAACAATCTCTTGGAAGTTAAATTTATATTGCAAATAAATAGCTTTATACACTAATATATTAATATTAATGCATTGATATTAATATTTAATAGATTGATATTTATATTGTCTTCTGGCCACAGGACCACTTAATTGCAATATTTCAAAATGAGACAGAAGTGCTTTTCACTTAAACAGATATGTATTTCTTTCTGTTATAGTCTTTTCTTAATTCTGCCTAGAAAGGACAGGATTTTTCTTCCTCGGGCCTCACATGTCTTATCATACTGTAAAGGACACAGTGGATAAAAGTGACTTATCTGAGATGGTAAAGATTTCCTTATATAATCTACAATTGTATAATCTATTGACGTCTACCTAAAGACTATTTTATACACGTAAAGATGCTGATGCAATAATTGTAGATTTTCAAAAGCTGAAAACTGTGCAGTAAATTCATCTCTTAGCCTTATTCCTGTTGCTGGGATACAGTACTCAACACTACAGCATAGAGAGGGAGGGGCGGAATCTGGCTCAAGGTTTTGCGGAGCTTGGGGTTTAGCTCACTTGTTTAAAGTGCTAGCTTGGGCAAACCTAGTCAAGCACAGTGGACTGCAGTTCCATCCCCAACTGCACATGCCTCAAGAGACCTGACCATAGGGCAGCTTGAGTAAGCAAGAAAAAAAAAAAAAAAAAAAAAAAAGAATGCTTTCTCGAGGTTTTCATAGGCTCAGTCCTTGGTTTCTTGGCTCCAAGGTAACAATGACATTGATACTGGGGAAGCCAGGGTGGCAGGAGAGGAGCAGGAATACGCCCTTCCAGGTCAAGCTACCAGGGGACATTTCCTTCAGGGACTGAACTGACACTCAGCTATAATCCATCAGAGGACTGATCCACATGTAAATATAGCACCCCAAAATCCAACCGGTTTCCCTAAAGCTCACCTATAAACCAGCGAAGTTTTGGGGCAGCATTTAACCTTGGAGCCATAACAATACCCATCTTCCCAGCACTCCTTAGCCCTTACTGTGAGCTTCTTATTCCGCTGTGGTATTCGTAAAAAAAGAAGTATAACAGATACGGTGGCTCTTTGTGAGGTAAACTTTGCAGATTAATTGGATGTCATAGTTCCTTTGCTACTTATTTTGCAGAATTCACCCAGAAATTTCTTCACATTGGAGGCTCAGGTCTCCCAATCCTCCTCTTGCCTGTGATTTCTCTTCAAAGTTTTCCTTGTTCTTGACGGTGTGTTCTCACTTTTGAGAGGACCACATGTCATTTTATAGGTTTTCCCTCAGCTTGGGTTTGATGTTTACGTCAGTGTTCCACTCAGGAGCAGGTAATAAGGGCCTTCCAGAGAGTCGAGTTCAATTCCCAGCACCACATGCTTTCCCAGCCCTGCCTCAGGAGTGCTGAGCATGCCTCCAAGTCTTCGAGCAGTGGCACATCCTTGTAGTCCCGTGCTGGGGAGGCCGAAAGCAAGAGGATCGCTATGAGTCTGAGTGGCGTAGTGAGACCATGTAACGACCAAATACATTAATGAATAAATGAATAAATAAATCACAGCTGCACCTAAGCTCTCCCTTGACTCATGTACAGCTAAATCCACTGAAGTGCCTGATGCCTACGAATTTATCCACTGCTGTCTTAAGCAACATTCACATAGGGTCCTAAACGATTTGGCTCACGTGTTAGTGACATATAACAGTGGGGATGCCAGGATTCCGTGCTTCACAGTAGCACTCATACCTACTATGATCTGTGGAGTTTTGGATTCTTTATTTTGCTTAATCACTGAATTTTGCAGAAGTGAAGATTACATCCAAGGTTTGCACTGAGCTCAGTTTCAGCCCACAATGTCTCGTTAAGTCACAAGGTCGTGTAGGCTGGGAGTAGAAGCCTGCAAGACTACACCCGATAGAAGGTCTCCCGTCTTTGCTTGTGGGGGAGCGAGAAGGTCTTGCCATGTAGTTCACATTGGCCTTGAGCCCACCAGGCTGACTACAGACTCAAGGAGATCCTCCTGCCTCAGTTTCTCAAGTGCTGGGATCGCAGGCATGCAACAACACGCCTAGCTACGATCTCATAACTTAAAGAAATTATTAGGGCTGGCCAAAGAGCTCAGCAGATTGAAGTGCCTGCAGGCAGGTGCAGGGGCTCAGTGTTCAACCCTGAGGTGCACTGAGACTGCCGCTGAGACTGGCTGTGGTGGCATGCACCTGTGATCCCAGCTCTTGGGAGGCTGTAAAGAGGCAGATCACTATGAGTCTGATCTAGTGGTGAGACCCTGAACACCCTGTAGACCTTTTCCTAAAATACAATCATCAATCAATCAATCAATCAGAAAAAAAGAAACAAAAAGGAGTTATTGTTCATCATCCTTTTACCTTTTCTCATTCCCATCAGAGTTTATTATCGTCACTATGCTCTAAGCGAGGAGCCAAATAGTCACTAGAGCCGAATGATTCTCTTCCCATGGGACCTGCCTTGTTCTTCACGGGATGCTTGGCATCTTCTCTGGCTTCTGCTTGCTAGTTGCCAAGACTACTCCCTCACTGGGTGGAGGAAACAAGCTGGGTTTTACTAAGTGTCCCCTGAGGAAAAAATTACTCTTTATAAAGAGTGACTTGTTTACATTAACTAGCTGGAGGAAGGATCGGAGTGCTGAGGAGATAGATCAGCGGTCTAAGCACCTGCCTGGCAAGCACAAGGACCCAGGTTCCATCCCCTGTACCATATGCTGTGCTGCCTCACTACAAGTTCAAGCACTCTGAACCAAATAAAAAAATAAAAGACCAAAGAAACAAGAGCCAGGCATGGTGGGGCACTCGTGTAATCCCCAGGCTGAGGCAGGAGGATCAGTGCGAGTTCGAGACCAGCCTGGGCTACAAAAGTGAGGTCAAGGCCAGCCTGAACTGCACAGTGAAGCCCTGTCTCAAAAAGACAAAAATTAATAATAGTAATAACAATAATAGTAACAATATATAAGGATTAGAATCAGCTATTATACCAGCTGCTGACAAAGTTTCAAGAGTAGGCAGCCACACATATTCTGAAGTACAACGTAGGCAGTCTTAGAGTTGGTTTGAGGAGCGGTCCCAGGCATTGTGTGCTGGAAGTTTGGTATCAGAGCGACAGGGTTACGAGCTGTGGCCTGTGGGGAAGAAGCAGGTCAGATCCCCGGGGACACACTCGAAGGGAATTAACACGGCTTTGCTTAGCCTCTAGGAGCTTGAGTGGATGTGAACGGTTGGAGCCTGGACAGTGCACGGCTCTTGCCGTTCTTGGTGTGTGGTCTTTCCCTTCGGTTGGTACTCTCGCCGGAGCTTTCCTCATTCATTACCAAACTGCGACTCAGCAAAGGAGCTTTCATAAGAGCTGGAGAAAGACGGGTGCCAGCTGTTGAGTCTGTCAAGTGAGAAATAAAACTAATATCTGACCTTTGTAAAGCACCCCACTAGCTGGTTTTCACATACTACCTAAATAAACCAAAAATGTACTCTTGCAAAACAGTAGATTGTTGCTTCGGATGGGTGGCTGTAATAGAATACTGTAGGTGAGGGGATTGAAAAAATAAATATTAATTAGAACATAGAAGCTGGGAGGGGAACATCCTGTTGTCGACATGGCCACGTGTTTGGGGAAGGCCATGTTGTACTTAGACAGCCACCTTCTCATAGTGTCCTGCTGTGGAGGACTGCTGCAAGTGTGGGGACTGCATCAGAACAGCGCTCGTTTCAATTACGAGTTCTCCACACTCATAATCCACCTACAGCCCAAAGAGAGTACCACGAAATTGGGATTAGGCTAGAAAAAGTGGGGTGTATGAATTTTGGTCTACATTAATTATGTGTATTCAAACAAAATATATCTCAATGTATATTCAAATTAAATTATATAATCATGTGACAGTGGATTAAAGGGTTCATGTTAGAAAAAAGTTAATTATGTTGAAAAGCATATTCCTGGATTGAAAAAGACCCTCACAGAGCCAGGAGTGGTGGCACATACCTATAATCCCAGTACTGGAGAGGCAGAGCCAGGAGGACTGTTTTGAGTTGGAGACCAGCCTGGGCTACAAAGGGAGTTAAAGGTCAGTCTGAATTGCACAACGAGATCCTGTCTCAAAACAAACAAACAAACAAACAAACAAACAAACAAACCAAAAAATACGCCCAAGATGGAATTTAGAGAATCAGTTTTCCTTTATAAATGAAAAAATGGTGGCTTTATAGTTTTCAAAAAGAACATAAGAACCTAGTTCAGCAGTAGAGTATTAGTTAAATTCGTACACGGCCTTTGATTCAATCCTCATACCCCAAGCAGGGGGAAAAAGAGAGAGAGAGAAAAAGATACATCAGTGTACTAACTGAAAGGACCGCAAGGCAACAGGCTATTTAATGCAACACATAATATAAAGCACAGACCTTAGGAGGCTGTAGATCAGAGTCCGTACTGCGTTTCCCCCCTGAAATCTGACTCTGACACAGGAAAACTTTGTGACGACCGCCACAGTGAATTCCGCGATGCCTGCGCCACTTCACGGTCCCCCGACCATGCGCAGGAAGGGCTCCTCTGCCTCTGTGCGCTGCCTGCCCTGGGAAGCTTTTGTATGTTTCCTCATAGCGACTTGCATTTCATGGAGCTCATATTTCATGGGGTTTTGAGTTACACTTCCCTGAAAATGAGGAATGTGAAGGCTTTTTGTACAGCTGCTGTCATCTGAATTGCTTCCCGTGGTGCTCGCTTCGGCAGCACATATAGTGAATTTCTTCCCCAGAAGTTGGAAGAATGATAGTTACCACAGGCTAACATGAAGGGTGAAGGATGGTTTGATCCCCGGCACCACATGTTGCGTTGTCCTGCCCCTGGGGTGGGCGGAGCTGGCCAGAGTCTGGGGCACCACGGTGCAGGTGTCTAATCCCAGAGCTGGGGAGGCCAACAGCAGGAGGATCACCATGAGTCCAAGCTCCACAATGGGGCCCTGTCACAACCACACATGTTTTTTTTTGTTTGTTTGTTTTTTGTTTTTTAAAGGACAAATGAAACAACAACAAAATCAAAACCAAAATTTCAAAATCAGGCAATAGGAAGGTAACAGTGTGAATCACTTTCTCTTGCCTCGTAACTGGGACAAATGCCGATACCCCACGTGGAGGAAGGAAAGCTTTATTTAGCTCACAGTCAGTGCAGGCTCCAAGGCAGAGCGGCACATGGCAGAGGGCAGGCTTGCACAGAGGCTGCAAAGAGCAGAGGGGTAGCAGCAGCAATGGCTACACAGAGCCAGTCGGTCTCCCTTAAGTTGCATTCCAGGCTGGGAGTAGTACACACACCCACGACCCCAGGAGCACTCACACCCATAATCCCAGTGGATCCTGAGTTAATCACAAAGTCTAGACTGCATGAGGCTTTGGGGGTCAACTAGACACGAACCATAACACCATGCTGAATTTTATACCCAGAACTTTGCTGAAATACTATGTCCTTAAGAAGCTATTGTTTTCTTCTAGCTACAAAGAGAAACACTGGATTACCAACATGGCCTGTCCTACAAAGTAATCTGTCATATAATGATCATGTAAACCATACTATGGAATTTCAGGCCTATAAAAGTAATTATCTTTTCATCTATCTATCTATCTATCTATCTATCTATCTATCTATCTATCTATCTATCTATCTACCAGGGATCAAACTCAGGACTTTGCTTGCTAGGGAGGAGCTTATGGTGCTGACCTATCTCCTTGGCTCCAAAACAATTACCTTGTACTAAAAATTGTAAAAATATAAAAACTTATTCTCATAAATTAAGACATTCTTTTGATAAAATGATGTGACCGAAATTGTAGTTTACAAAGTTGAATTCCTTTATTCAGTTACACCAATGTAAAGGTTAACATACGTGGGAAGATATAGACCATTTCCTAGGTACTACATTATACATTTTAAGGAAAATAATGAACTTATCAACATAGTGTTGGCATTCTAATTCCTAAAAATAACCCTGAATGTTAGACTACTGAAGTAGCAAATTCTATGAAAAATCAATCTGAAGTATAAAGTTAAGCATGAAACATTTTTTTATATCCTGTGTTACTTTCATATTACTATTGGTAACTGGCATAATAAAATGTTTACAGTGTGTATTTTCTACATTTTGCTGAAAAATGCCTCCAAATTTTGGTACCTTTGGAACTGAAAACTGTACCTATATTATTTTTGTTATGATCTTATTTGTTACGTCTTTTACCATTAAATAAACAAGACAGTAGTGCACTGTAGAGTAGAAAGCAGAATGCTGTGGGGTTGGTTTATGGCATATGATTGACATATAGCTAGGTTTACTCTCCTAACTGAACTTCTGTAAGACAGAAATTCAATAGTCTACACAAACAAATACTTCAAATATTACTGACTTTGTTGCTAATTATTATATTAGGGTTAATATTGCCAATAATTAAGTATCCAACAGATGAATCTGGATGCCTTTTATTGATTCAGTCCATTATTTTCTGGTATTTCTTTTGAAAGTCGATTAGCATGAATGGTTTTAATAAGGAAAAAGTAATCAACAAAAGGATTAACAGAAGGACTAGGGAGATAGCTCAGTAGAATAAGCGTTTGCCTGGCAAGCACAAAGTCCTGAGTTCAATCCCTGGTGCCACACACACACACACACACACACACACACACACACACACACACAAAAGAATCTTCAGAAAGATTAACAGAATGATCTAGAACATGGAGAACACCTCCTTGTTGTATTTCCTGTCCTAGGTAAATGTTCTTTGCTGATTTTGTTTATTTTCAGGAATTCTCAGATACTGACTATCTGCTGCTTGAGCACTTGGTAGATATGACACGTTTTATAGGAGTGTGGGAGCCTACGTGTCGGTGTTTGACATTTCAGGAGGCCTGATATCCATAGGTGCCATCCAGAGGTGACATCCATAGGTGCCACCCATAGGTGCCATCTATAGGTGATTCCTGTAGGTGACATCCATAGGTGGCATCCATAGGTAGCATCGAGAGGTGTCACCTATATGTGATATCCATACGTGACATCCATAGGTGTCATCCAGAGGTGCCATCCATAGGCTCTATCCATAGGGGATGCATGCCAGACAACGACTGAGCCACCCTGAAAGTCCAGATTTGTTGGTTAGCCTGCGGTTTCAAGGCGCAACTGTAAGCTTATGACTGGGCAACTATAGGATATTTTTTTTACCTTATTATCACTGAAGAGCAGAGCAGAAGCCCATGGGCCACATTTTCTATTCTCTAGAGGCAAAGAATAAAATAAGAGCAAAGAATTAGATAGAAGTACAATAAATTGGTAAGCTAGGAATTCATGTTAAGTTACTAGTGATTACATTAAAAGGATTAATATACACAAAATTTAAGTTTAATATTAAAGTAGTTAAATAATATAGTAACAAATTGTATTTTATTTTACTGGTATCCATTTATAAGAGACTATAACATATAACAGCATTATAGAATAATTCTGTGGAGATTATGCAAATAACCCATCGTAAGGCTACCAAGCACCTATCATAAAAGAAGACAAAATGCTTAACATGAAGGATTAAGAAAAAAAGCACAACAAATATCTTTCCCTCGCCTCAGAGTCATCCCAGATTTCTGTTTCAGGGGCCTTTGCTAGCAGACATAAATATTTTGACTAGATGGGGCGACCTCGTGGACCACACTGAGCTCGGCCTGCTGGGCTATTCTCCCAAGTTCTACTACATACAGAAACATCCAAGAATAACATTTGAAAATGTTTCTAAAGAAAGGAATCTCTCTTTGCTACTCTCGCTGTTAATCTCTTCTTAGAATTCATACGGGAAAGGAACTCCTACAGTAGCTTTACCTTACTGGGTTGAATCCCTCTCTTTTACTTCACTGGAAAGATGATGAAGCTTCTCTGTCCCCATGCATTCTAGGATTGTTTATAGCTTCAGATTTTCCTGCATTCGGCGAACAAATGTAATTAATTTAAAGCCACTTACGTCGAAAGCATTACGAGTAATAACTTAGTTCCACCAGCAAACACATTTTCCTTTCACTCAGCATTACACTGTTAATTTTCATTTATTTATTTATTTATTTTCTCGCCCTGAGATTTCTTCTCTTTCTTTCAGAACTGCCGTTGTCTTCTTGCTCTACTTAGGACTCCATGCAGATTTCCCGCAGGGTTGGCTTAGCAGCCATGGATTTCTTTACTTTGTTCTTAACTTGGGAATGCTTTTATTTCTCCTTAAATTCTGGAGGAAAGTTTTGCAGGAGAGCTCCTAGGTTGGCAATCGTTTCCTTTCTGGGCTTTGAAAATCCTTCCTAGCTCTCCCGGCCTCGAGACTGTCAGCTGGGAACTTTATTTTTATTCAGAAAGCTTTGCACTACCAGCCACTTGGTGCTGCTTTCCAGCAGCTTCTCTTTTTGTGTATGCAGAACAGGGTCCCCAGGGCCTCGCCACACAGATCAGCGACGTGGTGACCCTGCTGTGTCCTGCCTTCCACGTGCTGGATCGCAGGCACACGCCACCACGCCCGGTCTCATAACAGTTTGGATGCTCTTAGTGCCCTCTCTCTCTCTCTCTCTCTCTCTCTCTCTCTCTCTCTGTCTCTCTCTCTCTCTCTCTCTTTCTCTCCTTTTCTTTACATTTTGCTACGGCATGTCACGGATGCGTGTTTCTGGCCGTGTCTTCCCGGGGTTGTGATTTCAGCCCAGCAGTCCCTGTGGCCCGCATTCGCCCCCGTGCAGGTTGTTCAGATGCGCATCCAGGAGCAGCCCATGAGTGAGACCTGCCGCTAGCCCAGTGTCGCCCATCAGTTCTGAGATGCGTTTGTCTCTGTGCTGCACCTTCTGCTTCTCATGTCCGGCTGTGGTGACAGTTCCCCGTTCTATCCAGTGTAGCTCAGCTTGCTAGAGTCCCAGGCTCATGGTCCAGCGCTGGCTGCTCACTGTGATGCACAGCTGTTGCTGCGATGCACCCTGTGTGAACCAATCCCGAAAGGACAAGCCATTCTGCCTCGGTGCTTCCTGCACTGTTATTCCTCACCAGCCCTGGACCACTAGAGACTGAGGCCGAATGTGACCAGGGCGTGATCCCTGGTCAGGGGCCTCTGATAACAGCAAATCTGCCTTGAACCCTGGGTGTGGCTCTGGAGCTTCTGTTTGCTGCTGCTCATGCACTGCCCCTAGCTGGGGTGCCACCCTCGAGCTGGGATCTCGGGTTCTGCCATTGGCCAGCCCTATCCGTCTCTCTGCCTCTGTCTCTCTGTTTTTCTATCTCTCTGTGTGTGTCTGTCTCTGTCTCTCCCTCTCACCCTCACTCCTGTCTGTCTCTCTTCCTCTATCCTTCACTTTTCTTTTTTCTTTAAATCAAATTGCTTCTGATTGCATGGGACCCATCCACAAAACCGCAGATCAGGTCCTCAACCGCTTACCCACACCTGCAAGCAGACACAGGGACCAGGAGTTTGATCCCCCGACCTGCTGTGCATTCCCCACCCCAGGAGCTTGGTAAGAGGGAGGTTGAGACTGGGCGCGGTGGCCCGCATCTTTTAATCCCAGCACTTGGAAGTCTGTAAACAGGAGAATCAATACAAGTCCTATCTAGATCTAGTAGTGAGACCCTAAACGCCCTGCAAAAAGCCCTTCTGTAAAATACTGCAAAAGAAAACAAAACATAACAAAAACTGCATCCAAAAGCCCCAGTATTGTGGCGAGGAAGATAGCTCCATGGCACAAGTGCCTGCCTGGCAAGTGCAAGGTTATGAGTTCTAACCCTGTTCCTGCCAAAAAACAAACAAACAAACAAACAAACAAACAAACAAAAGAAGCCCCAGTATCATCAGCGCTGTGTGTGGATTTGTATATGGATTTTCCGTGTTACGCATCAGTTACTCTTACAGATCTGGAGTTCTTAGGAGACCTCTGCATATACCTCTTGCTATTTATGGAGGCTCACCACTGGAGCTCAGGATGACATATTTTCTTTAGCAGCTAAGGAAAAAAAGATTATGTTTTAAGATGGAACAGCAATTTCATACCACGAAGCAGCAGATAGTCTCAGATAACCTGAGGAATGAGTATTTATTTAATACACTATGGCATTTTCCATTACAGGTTTTTGGAATGGGTGATTGAAGACCGTGGCCTATTATGAAGAAGCAAAGCGTTACGACTTTCTCGGCGTGAACTAGTCAGACTCATTCGCAGAAAGGTCATCTGGGTGTAACAGCTGCGCACTGAGAACCGTTTGCTATCCACGCTCCCTGTAGAGGGTAGGTTTTCACATAGTCATTTTGCGGAAGGAACAGTGCTTCCGGACCTTACCTGCAGTTCGAATTGCTGGGTCTTTCAGCGGCTAGGACACCACTGGGGCTTTCGCGGGCATATCTCTTTCTGCCTTTGGGCTGCATTTTTAAAATTTATGTGCTCAATTGCGTTGCATTGCACCTGGCTCTGCACTTTGGAGCAGGGAGGCAGCATTATTAATTAGATGAATAAAACATTCCTCCAACCTCAAAACTTTAACAAAAATCAATTATTGTAGGTAACACCAATGACTTGATTAAGGGGGAGCGCAGTGATAGAAGAAACTTGCTTTTGAATAAAAATGCGAAATGTGTCTCATGATAATAAACAAATCCAATGTAAGTACAGGCCATAGAATCTGACTAGAAGTCTTTACAGATTTATGTATTTGTTATTTATTTATACATAACATTCCCATCCCAGCAGGAACACATGCAGCAGCTTCACCTGTGTGTGCCAATGTTCCTCTTGTACACCGCTGTCATGGAAACACAGCTGCCTGAACAAGTCTCTAAGCTGAGATTGAACTTGTCTAGAACTGCATATTTTAAAGTTAACTACCATAAAGCTCAATTATTGTGGCTTAATAAAAAACACACATAAATGAGTCCTCACTTTCTCCTTTCTTTTTCTTTAATTTTTTGAATAGTTTCTCTAAGTTCTATTTAAGAAAGAAAACTAAGGAAAATGTTTCTTATGTTTATTGGTCATTTATATGAATGTCTTTATCTGAGAAGTAAACATTCATTCCACATGGCTATTTTTATTGAGTCTTTAAATTTGAGGGGGATCTAATTTTTTCTTTTTTAGATCTTTTATTCATTTGTCTGCTGAGTAGCTGGCAGAGCCTTTTGTTTTGTTCTGATTTTTATTTTGTAGATTGTCTTTGTTAGTGCAACCACCTTTTCTTTTGCTGTGACCCCATTTGTTGATCCTTGGTATTATTTCTTGTACAACTCAGCATTTGCTTATAAAGTCTTTGCAAATACCTGTGTCTTACAGAGTTTTAACTATTTTGTCTTCCAGGAGATTAAGTGCTTCTTTTGTAATGTTTAGAAGTTTGATTCACTTTGATTTTAATCTAGGTTTAGCCATCGAAATGCAGATAGCCAGGTTTCCTAATACCATTTGTTAAAGAGCCTATCTTTCTTCCACAAAGAAATGTGGTCCCTTTGTCATAAATGACATAGCCACGTGTGCCTGGAGTTGGTCTGTCATTTCTTCCTCTTGGTATGAGGTATCCTATGCCATTGTTTGTTGCAAGTGCTTCATTTTCCTTTTTTCTTTTTATAGCGTTTAAACTAAGAGTTTGCTTTCAGTGTCAACGGATGATGCAGACAACTATGAAGTTGTTGTAGGCAGCTGAATCAGGTAGAGACACTAGAGACAGTCAGGGAGGGGTGGGCCCTCAGCATGAGCCAGTAGGGAAGGCAAGAGAGCTTCACGTTTCCAGAGAGAGACACTGCTGTTTTGGGCCAGACCTCAAGACAGACAAAAGAGCAATCAAATGCATACCTCCCTAAAGATAAGTGTCCAGGACTGATGTTTTTATTATTTATTTTTAATTATCTTTAGTAAGAAATTACAATGTGACAGTTTCAAAACACATTAGTAATGCATTCACAATAATTGATACAAGGCATATTATTGTCCTTGTAGTTATACAGAGCACAGGATGTAGACATGATTAATTTTCTAATGGTCATTGCTAGAATAGATTTCTTCCCTTTGATCTAAGAGAAGGTACTTGTAATGTTCCATAATTGCAGTGGGTTACAGGTGAAACCAGCATTGTTGGAAGCTGCTGATTAGAGCTTGTTATAGCTTGGCATACTAAACTAACTGTACATTTTATGCATCATGTTTCAACTTTTCTGCTGGGTAGTTAAGGGCAAGTTAAAGAAAGACCTGTATAACAAACATGTAGTTTTTGTAAGTCCCAAGGTCAATTAAATCCCCTCAGGATTTACTTTGGAACCATGTACAGTGTTTTTTTAGAACTGTTGTCAGTGTTAGCCGTCTGGATGAGTCACAGTCATTGCTTGACCATTTTCCTCTCTGTGAAAGCCTGAGAGAATGTTTTCTCTAGGTGACTCTCCTTAGGCACATTATATACCTTCAATCCCTTTTCTCTGTGGCCCAATAATCTCCTTGAACAGAAAATTTGGGAAACCACTGAGTTGTAGGATGTTACAGCACAGGCTCTGTTTTGTCCTGAGTCCTCACTGACCTTGAAGTGCTAGGGCTAAAATATTGGCTGTCTTTGTAGCCCTTATTTTTCTCTAATTTTTGGTCTGTAAACTTATATTCTTAGCCCAAGAGAAGAAAAGCCTAGTAATACTATTTCCCTAAAACATGAGCGTTTGAGCTTAATATTACTGTCTTTCTGAATATCAAACATCTTAGACTTAACTTGGAATTGGTATTTCCCATCGACCATTGATATTCTAATAAATCTCTATGGAATGTGATAAAAGCAGTTACACATTTTTACGTAGGTATTTAGAAATCTAAACATGTACCAAATTTTAGCCTGTCCATCCTTTGACATTTTTCCTAGTCTCTTACTCTCATTTTTGTTTTCTTGTAAACCAACCATTCACTTGAGAGAGAGTATAATAGTAACTGAAATTACATTAGAAGCAGCAAGCATCTAAAAGAGCCGAATGACAGACATTCCAAGTGTAGTTTTAGTGTTACATATTGCAATCATAGGTGTCAAAAACTATGCACTTGCATGCACAAGATGAGACAATGGTCCTAAGAAACCTCAAAAGGTTTTTTGACAGGATTAATATTTTAAATAGGTCTCTTTCACCTTGAAGAAGCAGAGGAAGCCCAGTGGAGTCTCTAACCCACCCCTGCACAGGAGAGGTTTCTGTTCTGTCTGTATTCGTGCCTTCTTGCTGCATGACTAGCTTCCCAATTTAGTACTAGGTTTAATCAAATCTACCTGAGTGATTGTGCTTGTAACCTTATTGGTCAACCATATTTTTGGCCCATCTCATGACCATCTAGAGAGTTCCCATGTCGTCTAACTCAGATGTACCTCATTTCAAGGCTGTGTTCTTTAAAAATCTCTAGAAAACTCAGCTTCCTGAGAAACTCGCTCAGGTCCCATTTTGTCTCTCTCTTGAACAGAAGCATTCTTTTCCCTAATAAATATAGTCTGGTCCTAACCTCCACTGTTCCTAAAATCCATTCTTTGGTTTTAGAGAACACAGAATTATTCCAGAGATTTTTCATGGTGGGAATTTCGTTCCCTTATATCAAAGTGGCTCTGTGCGCTGCTCATGTTGACCAATTGATTTTTCATGTTTACTTCTTATTTTGCCAAAGTTACAAGGCGACAGACTCAAAATGCAGGAACCTATTGAGTCACTAGTCCCTTGAGGCCTGAAAGATCAAGAGGAGGCCACCGTGAAGGCCTCCTGGCTCCATCCTAGATTAGCTGGATGAAGATTATAGCTGGAGGCGCCTCACTTCTGAGGAGACAGCCTTCCTGCACTTAACGTAGTTCTCCTAACTTAACACAACGTATCATAGGAGAAGTCCTTGCAAGGGCTCCCAGGTCCTGTCCAGACTACTTCATTTTCTTCATTATCCTCCTTCTTGGATTGAAGAGCGAGTAAATACTGGCTGGCTCTAAACCCCAGAAAATATCCGTGAGAGGATGAGAGAGCTCCTGGCGCCCTAAATCATGCCATTGACCTCACATATTTAATCCTTCCACTCCTTTGGGAGGTTGAGGGCTGATCAGCCAGCAATAACTAAGAGACACTGGTAACCTGACAAAAGGAAGGTTTCTACTTGGACTTTAAGTGCTGGCGGAAATTTTAGGATTTTGATGACTTTATACATAGACTATGCATTTTTTGCAATGAAAAGGACATGTCTCTTTGGAAGCATAAGGTTTGTTTCATTATTTTGATACTGGAGAATCAAACACTCAACCTGAGAGACACCTGGGATGAGTTTGTATTCTCTAAAACTAAAGAGTGAAATTTAGGAACAACGGAGGTGAAGGGCAGCATATATTTATTGGGGAAAAGAAAGCTTCTGTCCAAGTGGGGCACTGAAGGGGACCTGAGTGGGTTGGTGGGATTTTTATAGAACAAAACCCTGAAGTGAGGTGTGTCCAAGGTGGCCAGTCTCCTAACAAGTGGACAGGAATAGAGAACAGGGGCTCTTCGTATAGGGGACCAGGACAGTGGCTCTTCCTGCCTCCCTCAAGGTGTGAGGCCTGTTTACAATAGCCATTCCAGATGCATATCTTTAGAGAGGTCTGCATTTGCTCGATGTTTTGTCTTGAGGTCTGGCCACAGGAGATCATGTCTCTCTCACAACTCTTGCCCACCATGTCCTTGATGGCCTAAACTTTTCTGACTACCTGTAATATTTTTGTCTAACTCAGCTGCCTACAAGAGTACTGTTTTGAAAAGCAAAGTAGCCCATGAGCCATGGATCAAAACCTTCAAAATTCTTAGTCCCCTTTACATACCTTAGCTTGGTACCTTGTTTATGGAAAGCTAACACAGTTGTGCTATGATTAAAAACAAGAGTTTTCCCTGGGTTGTACATACAAACACATAGTGTAGCACGTCACAAAGAAACAAAGACCCAAAGCCAGAGAGGAAATTTGGAGCACTTTATTAGCTGAGCTCAGCAGTGGTACTCGCCTGGCAACACCAAAGAGCCGGCGCTCCAAGTGGTTACAAGACAGGCTCAAACCCACAGGTTAGGTAGGGGGAGGTACAGAGTTTGGGTCAAATAAGGTAAAGAACTGACTTCAGACTAAATAAAGGCAAAGGCAAAGCTTGTTCTGGAGCTGGAGGGCTTGAGTTAACTAGGGCAGGGGTTAAGTCAATTCTGGGTTTCAGCGCTGGGACACCCGGGGTTGCATCCTGTCTTTAACATGCTTAGCACATTCCATAGTTTGGGGTTAGGTGGGGTGAGCCAGAGGACAAGCAGCTCCTAAAATGCTGGCAGAGTACAAGATAGGGTCACTCACCTTAGCTTATGACAATAGTAACAGCACTACATTTAAAATTAAGAGCTTAGCAAAGTTCAAATTCAGGTGAATTCAAAGATTTTAGTTTCCCTGCTTATCTCGCTAAAGATATACAGAGAAACAAATGCTTCATGCTGATCCTGAAAAGTTCTATCTCAGAATTACTTAACTTTAGCACACAACGTATCAATAACTGGTGAGGTGACAGATGATCGATAAATTAATACGTAACTGGAGAGACAGGAGCTACTGCAAAGACGGAAAACAGTGTGTTATTTTAAGCTTTTATTAAACACATGATGGTACATGTTTCCCCATATGGTCCAAAATGTAAACCAAGTCTTAACTTTTATTGGAAGCATTTTGAAAATTATTCAGTAAACTGGCCATATAAAGAAAGAAATGTCTCAGTGTTAGTATAAGAAAAAAAAAAAAAAAAACATCAAAACATACAGGGTGTAATGGCAACCTGTAAAATATTGCACTTGAGCATATTGAATGAGCAAAATTAAATTTTAATTCCCCTTGCCTCAGTTTACTCCCCGGTACAGAGGACAGAGTGATGTTCATGACTAGGAATACATGTCAGGAGTCCATGTTTAATTTTCAAAGTAATGATTGTTAGAGAAATTATTAATAAATATTAACCCAAAACTGTTAATTTTGCATTTACTACAGCATAACATTTCAAACTATGCTGCTATTTAAAGTTAACTTATGACAATATACAGATTCTCCTAGTATATCTCAAATCATTTCGCCACAGTAGGCAAAGTTGAATTAACTAGGGTGCATAAATTGGGGGACTGTGACATTGCAAAATGAAAATAGATATTTTGAAACGGAGACATAATTAAAAGGGCAAGGTTCTTCCATGTGTTTTCACACAGATTTTTTTCCCCAGTTTTCCCTGCTTACTAGTTTATTAGCCGATTTGATGGAACCACTGTTTACCATGTCTTTTGAGCATCTGAGATCTGCTTAGCATTTAAACGTTGAAAGCAATATGTTATCATTTCATTCAGTGGGACAAAGACAATTTTGGCCAACCAGGGAGGATTTCATGGCTCAGATGAAAGAGCTATGGGGAAATCAAAGCTTCAGAAGAAGTTCTGAAAGTGTCCGAGAACTTTTTGAGTAATAATTTATAAAATTCTTTGGGGTTTTTTTGTAATGAGAAGTGCACTCAGGGCCTCCTAGTGACCAGGCAATCCCTGCGCTGCTGTAGCTAGCACCCTCAACCTGCAAAGTTGATGAGCACAAATGATGTCCATGTGGCGAATCAAGGTTTTGTCCAGTAGCTTTTGTTTTTGTTTTTCTGAAATGGCAGCTATTACTGGATTCATCCTTTTATGTGTGATCCTCTTGAGGTGCGCACACACACACACACACACACACACACACACACACACACACATACAAACATAGAACATCATACATACATACATACATACATACATAGAACATCAACAGAGGTAGCAAAAGACAAACTGTAAGTTTGTGGTATGCGATACAAAGACAGAAGCGTTGGTGTGAGCTTGAGAGCATCCTGGGCTACAAAAGTG
>PVJA010006773.1:17651-49519 GCA_004027025.1 Myocastor coypus
AAAAAAAAAAAAAAAAAAAAAAAAAAAAAAAAAAAAAAAAAAAAAAAAAAAAAAAAAAAAAAAAAAAAAAAAAAAAAAAAAAAAAAAAAAAAAAAAAAAAAAAAAAAAAAAAAAAAAAAAAAAAAACAAGAGAAAGGTTCCATAGCACCAAAGTTTGTCCGCCAACATCACTATCACTGCTGTGGAAAGAAGCCTTCCTTGTTGCCCAATGTTTTAAGCAACTTCTACATACATAATAGGGAATGGAGGCAAATAAGATCAATCGCTTGGTTAGCAATTTGGAGGGAGGAAATTTTCTCCGTGGTTGGTAGCAAAACGTGATCCTTTATCACACGTGATTACCTGGTGGTTATATCACTAGTGAAATCACAACTGAGATACTAGAACATAGAAATAATGCAATGTTTTCTCAGTACCTAAGTGTGCTCTATTACCAAGGAAGTGAGTTATCGAGGGTCTTGGTGCAGGCATCCAGAGCTTTAGACCTACCCTATTCTTACACTGTATACAGAGTCTCACTGCATAGTGTAGACTCCTAGTGATCCTCCTGTCTCAGCCTCCCCACCACTGGGATTACAGGTGCGTCGCCATGCCTGGCTTCAGAGATGGCACAGCATGCGGTACCAGGGACTGAACTCAGGAGCTTTCTCTTGCCACCAGATGCTTAAACCGCAAAGCTATCTCCCAAACCCATGGATCTACCTTAACCCCAAGTTCACTAATGGATTTCTATTGACAATTTACAATGCCTTGTTAGAATGGCATTGCTCTTGATTGGACAAGTGACCAAACGTAAGTGTGAACATGCAAAGCATAACTTCCTGTGTCCTCATCTACACTGAACAGCTTACTGATTCAAATTAAAATAAATGAATAAATAAATAAATAAATAAATAAATAAATAAATAACAAGCTCATGTTAACTCAGTGGGAAAACTGAAAGCTGAAACCTATATATTTTTCACTGATGTAGCTCAAGTGGCTGACTAGTGCTTACCAGGTCTTTTTTTTTTTTTTTTTTTTTGTCTTTTTGAGACAGCTTCTCACTATGCAGTTCAGCCTGGCCTTGAGCTCAGTTTTGTAGCCCCAGGCTGGTCTCGAACTCACACCGATCCTCCTGCCTCAGCCTCCCAAGTGCTGGGATTACAGGCGTGCACCATCACACCGGGCTTAGGTCTTGAATTTGATTCCTGGTACCAAAATAAATAAATGAAGCCTGAAGTGAAACTGAAAACTGAACAAACAAAAATTAACGCTAAATTCAAATGCATCCGTAAGTTGCAAAGGTTTACCACTTTTCACTGATTCCGTGCTGCATCGCTGAGGAGTCAGCCAGATTCTGTAATTCAAGTCTGGGCTGGGGCGTGCCAGAGCCCTACGCACCCGATGGATATGGAATTTCAGCGAAGCATATTCCTTGCTTCGCTTGTGTGTTATAGAGCAGCTAGAAATAAAGCTCACAAATGTGGTTTTCTGCACATATGATATAATTGTATTCAGTGTTTTACTTTTCCTGTAATTCTTTTCCTTACTGTCTTCCCTTACACAATACAAAACAGTTTTCCTTGGTTCTCAGAGTAAGAACGTAGTTCATTAAAAAAAAAAAAAAAAAAAAAAAAAAAAAAAACCTTTATTTACTTATTTATGTTATGGCCGGCTCAGCCTGCCCTGGAGGTGGTGCAGCATGTGGTGCCAGGGATTAACCAGCAGTCCCTGCGGTGGCCTGAGCTTGCCTAAGCAGGCGCTTTACACCCCCAAGCCATCTCACCAGCCCCTCCTTTGCTCTTTAACATACCAAAATGGCATAAGTAGCTCTTATTTCAGTTAGAAAGAAACCTAAAGAAAACCTGCAAGGTTAATATTAGATTTATACATTTCTAACATTTTCCCCTCCCTCCCTCCCTTCCTCCCTCCCTCCCTCCTTCCTTCCTTCCTTCCTTCCTTCCTTCCTTCCTTCCTTCCTTCCTTCCTTCCTTCCTTCCTTCCTTCCTTTTTTCTTTCTTTTAATGTATTTGCAACAGGATCTCACTACATAGCTTGGATGCACAGTGATCCTCCTATTTTCAGCCTCCCCAGCACTGAGATTACAGCCATAAACCACCTGGATTCTGTGGCCATCTTAGCGCACCCTGGTGGCAGGATGGCACAGTGCCAAGGATTTACGCCATAGTCCCTGGGCTTGCTGAACCTTGCCTAAGGAGGTGCATTAGTCCGCTGTGCTATCTTGCTGGCCCAATTTCCAACATTTTGTTTCTGGCTGGCCTTGAGCTCGCTTTGGTAGCCCAGGATGGTCTTGAGCTCACATCGATCCTCCTGCCTCAGCCTCCCACGTGCTGGGATTACAGACGTGAGCCATCACGCCCGGCTCTTTTTACATTTTCTTAATGATTGTAATGTTTAATAAATACACACATAGTATTATTATGAATTATAAATTCTTAAATTAATTGATGGATATCTTAGCCTTTCTTCTCTAAATGCTTTAGTATAAATATTGATTTTCAAATTATGAAAACTTACATGGGTACAATCCGTCTGCTTCCTACCCAATTCATGTTTAATTGTCTTACCTGAAGAAAGTCTTCTTAGCAACTTTTTCCAAACCGACTTTCAGAATAAGAGTAAATTTTTTTTTCTGCCTATAATGTCTAATTAGCATACTATTGTTCTAGAGCTGTTTTTCAGGCTTTCCTAAAATAAATATTTTTGAATTAAGAAGCTCATGAGTTTTCTAGATGTTCTCACAGCTGTTTTTGGCTGAGGGTTTCACCATGATGAAGTCGTGAGTTTGTAGCAGAGAGGTCACATACTTGATTTTTTTTTTTTTTCTGAGCAGCTCATCAGAGAACAGCTAATATTGGGCATAGCATCACTAGTGCTGGGAACTGGGTGTGCTGGTGTCTCCCAGACTTACATACACACACACACACACACACACACACACACACACACACACACCCTTGCCCCTTCCCTTCAGAAGTAATGAGAAATTTTGGATGGATGTTTTCTGAGCTCCTGTTCACTCAGCACTCTCTCACCTAGTGTTTGGAAATCCACTGATACATTTTAAAGCCAAGCACTACTGACGAAATTTCAACTATATTTCTGCTGAATATGTGAGCTCATTTTGCACTTAAAAATAGTTTCGTCTCATCTCAACTTTGCATCACTTTTCTTTACAATTTTATGTTTTCCTCAGAGTTTAAAGTTTGAACATAAGGGCTAGGGAGATAGCTCAGTAGAATAAGCATCTGCCTGGCAAGTGCAGGGTCCTGAGTTCAAACCTTGGTACCGCAAACAAAAAATAAATAAAATTTGAACATAGAATCAGGAAGAATAGATTTCTTTTATGATCACATAAATTTGTTATGCCTTTCAAGGTTTAATTATAGGTAACAAAATGCTTTTGTGATGGTTAGCATGCTAAATAGATCTGTCTTGTACCCTTAGAGAACATTGTACCCTTGTTGTGAATAAGGGTTGTGGGTTTTAAGGAAGATGATTTAATAATAATGCTAATTACCATTATTATTAGTAGTAGTAGTATAGTTATAGTGGTAGTATTTTAACTCATACATTTGGTACAGGGTCTCACCATGGAGCTTGGACTAGTAGTGGTCCTCCTATTTTCAGCCTGCACGGCACTGGGACTGCAGGCTTACACCACTATGCTTAGTGGATGTGGTGCCAGAGATTGATCCCTGGTCCTTACGCTTGCCAGGCAGGTGCCTAGACTGCTGAGCTATCTCCTTGGCCTCAAATTTTGTAATTGTTTACTTTGGGGAAACAGAATTTTCACAAGTTCAGATAATTCGCATATTTATGAATTTGGTATGAGACAACTCTCATATTTATCAAGATGGGGCCAAGGAGATAGCTCAGTAGTTTAAGCACCTGTCTGGCAAGGGCAAAGTCCTGAGTTTGATCCCTGGTACTAAAGACAAACAAATGTATTTATCAAAATGTTGGTCTTGGGCCAGCAAGGTGGCTCAATGGTGTAAAGTGCCTGCTTGGGAAAGCTTAGGGAACCACAGGGACCGCGGTTCGATCCTCTGCACCACATGCTGTGCCAGTGCCACCCCCAGGGCAGGCTGAGCTGGCCATAAAAAAAGATAAAACTAAAAGCAATGTGTTGGTCATAATTGAATAAATACATATCAACTATTCACTGTGTATTAAACTTCAGTCCTGCTTAGAGGGACCGGGGAGATAGCTCAGGCACAAAGTGCTGCCTGCAAAGGCAACGTCCTGAGCTTGATCCCCGGTTCTACAAATAAAATAAAATAAAATAAAATAAAATAAAATAAAATAATAATGCTGGTTTGTAGCTCTCACAAGGGAGTAGGACTACTGAAAATACTCTCACTAGGAAACTCACTCCCTCTAGTTGCATAGTTGCAAATAAGAGAATTTCAGACCTCTTAAGCTAACAAGTCTTCTTTTTGTGTTGCTATCCAAAGCGTACCAAGTGTACCTTCGGATCCCTGCCCTGTCTGGACAAGGTGACCTGCCTAGCTAGTTTGTAGATTGGTAGGAAGCTACATTTTGTTGCACTATAAACTCTCAACGTATATTTTTCTTCACAGAATAAGCCACATTACTTTTTAACAAATGCAAATATTATTAAAATGAAAATATACTCTCTTTTCTCAAATTCAGCAGATAACTGTATTCAACCATAGAATCTCTTTGGTTATATTTTGAATTGGACTTCTTATTTTTCTTTGCTGTTTTCTCTCTCTCTCTCTCTCTCTCTCTCTCTCTCTCTCTCTTTCTTTCTTTCTTTTAGGATGTATCTATACATTTGTATTGATTCAGTGTTCACCACTTGTATACACCAAGACTTCTGCTTCCTTTGTTCCCTACTTCAGCTCAGACCTCAAGTGGCTTTACGCTTTGGAGTTTCTTTGAAAAAGTACTTAAGAGCGCTGCATTTTTTTTGAACATGTTAGCAGTACATTCCTAATAATTGACACAATGCATATAGTTTCCCTCATCATAGTTATACAGAGCATAGGCTGTAGACATACTAATTTTTCTAGTCATTTTTGGTACAAAAATTTCTTCTCATTGAACTAAGAGAAAGTAGTTGTTTCCATAGTCCAGTATTCCATAATCGCAGTAGATTATTGGCAGAACTGGCAGTGTGGGAAGCTCTTGACTTAAGCCTTTCACAGCTCAGCATACTAATCTAGCTTTACGTTTTTATGTCCCGTGGTTAAACTTTTCTGCTGGAAATGGACTTTTTATAATTGTTGTTATTTTTTGAGTAGCATAGGCATCCTTACATTGATTAGTATTTAGGTTTCAGACACCGTAGCTGCTGTTAATGACAGATTAAATGTATTTTAGAATGCAGCTCAGAGAGTTAACTTCAAAGCTCCTCACAAATGTTTGAATGAGTGCCATCTGGTCTTGGTGATTGTTGTTGCAGCATCATTTATTGATGTAGTTCACTGTCTCTATATTAAAAGGATTTCTAGCGTAAAGCCTTACCTTCTGCCACATAACCAGAATAAGAATCAGGGTAAGTGTAGTGTGTTATAGCATGGAAGTCGTTACTAAAGAGCGCTGGCTTTTTACAGCAGTAAGGTCATTTTCCAATATTAAAATGATGGTTTAGCAAGCTGAATCTTCACTGAATGTTGGCAGTGAGCAGCCTTTTCTCTTATTTCTTTTACTTCAGTAATCAGTGCTTGCGCACACCCTGTAGCCATCATTTGGGAAATGTCTTGAAGGAGGCAGACCTGTGGCCACGTCATTATCATGGCCTGCTAGGTGCGCAGCACACCACAGTGGCCCTGCTCCCTGCACGTTTTGCCCTCCCACAGACCCTACGCAATCGCACTCTTATGCACACTTGCTAGCTGTATATTTTAGTTGTTTTTCTTTTTTCCCCCTCAAACTTTAGCATGGCTTGCTTTTCACATTCTCTGCCTCTGAGGACACCAAACATGTTCATTCCCAGGGATAAAATATCCGAATGTCCCAAATTATGAACCGTAAGGAGGAGATTATGTGACAGAGAAGTGATGCTAATCAGATTATAAAGCCAGCTCGTGTTAAATAGTAGAAGCCAGCAAACAGTGATGAGCTAAGGTTTATAGCAAGAGTGGCAGGGCGCGGGTGAGAAGCCAGTGTGAGAGTGCGCATGGTCACCTCTGTGCCTGTGAGTGGGTCAGTCCTCTCGCTAATGTATCTCATCAGCCATGGCGAAAAGGAAAAAAAAATATGCGTAAAAAAAATTTATGCACTTAAGCTCAGAAATGGAGCCTAAATGCCAGAGCAAAATGACAGTACATAACAGGAAAAAAAAAAAAAAAAAAAAAAAAAAAAAAAAAAAAAAAAAAAAAAAAAAAAAAAAAAAAAAAAAAAAAAAAAAAAAAAAAAAGAGTTGAAAATTTTAATAGTTTTTAAACCCTGAAAATAAATCTATGCCTCCCATTCACTTATAGGAAATAACACCCATATACACCCATATTCGTCTCACATAGTATTTGTCAGGCATAGTCCAATGGGTCAACATTGGAAAACTACGGTAGAATACTACAGTGTAAAGTTTTACTGTGCATATAGGCCAAAGAGACCAGCTCAGGACAGTCTCCTCCCCATGCAATCCATCCTTCCGCTCCTTTCTATCCATGACCAGTTTGCCTTTCACCTCTGCCCCAAGCCAGTTCCTCGCTCCTTGAAACCAGTGACGTTTTTCTTCCTCGTTACTTCATTATTTTGGGAATGTCATATGAACTGAACTCTGGCTTCCGTAACACTGCATTATTACTGTTTTATGTTGTGCAGTGCAACTCCCTATAGACTTAAGATTCCTGCATGCATAATTCATTTCTTTTTCTTGTTGAAAAGAGTAATAAGAGACGAGAGCCATACACATGCATCACAGTTTTAACCTTTTACCCAGTGGAAAGACATTAACAGCTTACAAAGGAACTCATAAATATTTACATCTTGGTTTTGTGTGAGTGTAAGATTTTTTCTCTCCTTTGGTATAAATGCCTGAGAGGTCAACTTATTATCTGGTTATATGGTAGTTATATGCTAGCATGGTAAGAAACTGCCCACTTGTTTTTCAGAGAGATGGTATCATTTTACACTGTCCAGTAATAAGTGAATGAATGAATGAATGAATGAATTTATCTGCATATTGAATAGCATATAGTGTTACCAAATTTGGGATTTCTTTTTATTTTTATTATTTATTTATTTATTTATTTATTTATTTATTTATTTATTTATTGGCGGGACTGGGGTTTGAACTCACGACCTTGCACTTGCCAGGCAGACACTTGTGCCATGGAGCTATCTCCCCAGCCCCTGGGATTTCTTTTGATTTAGTTAGTTGTATTTGCTTTTAAACATAGTTTCTCTGATAGACTTGACTCTTACGAACTGATTTATATGGAGAACCTTTTTATACATTTCTTAGGATTTCTGATGGAGTCAACTTTATTATTAGCAAATGTCTTCCCTTTTATAGTATTTTTATTTGTTTATTTATTTATTTATTTATTTTTGCGGGAAGGGGGATTGAACTCAGGCCTTTGTGCTTGGCAAGCAAGTGCTTATTCTACTGAGCTATCACCTCAGCCCTCTTCCCTCTGTAGTATTTTTTAAATGAATCAATATTTTTAGATTATGTGAAGTGCTTCTGTACCTTATCTCATGTAATTCTCATAATATTCTTTTAATGAGACAGGCTTAACTATCATTGCTGTCTGCTACTTGCCTGTGTGTTTGAATGTGGCAGCCAATACCGGGGATTGGAAATGCCTACAATTCCTACAAATTCACTTTCAAAATCCAGCTGTGGACGGCCTGGGGCGATAGCTCCCTGGCACAAGTGCCTGCCTCGCAAATGCAAGGTTGTGAGTTCAAACTTTGATCCCAGAAGAAGAAGAAGAAGAAGAAGAAGAAGAAGAAGAAGAAGAAGAAGAAGAAGAAGAAGAAGAAGAAGAAGAAGAAGAAGGAGCCAGCTTATTTCAATGTTTTTTTTTTTTTTTTTTCCTGAGAAAATCTGGCTTCTGAAAGTAAAAGGAAGAGATACACTTATTGTCCTAGCACAAGGTCAGCAGGCAATGTGATGTCTGATCAATCACAAACTCATCAATTATAAACTTGCAATTCATCGCTCCTGTTGTTCAAATAGATTGAACGCCCTGTTCTGTCTGGCGTAACTCACACCATTGTCCTCTGTGGCGTTTCATTTATTTGTTTCCAACAATCGCTCTCAAAACAACACCCAGCACATTTCTATTCTTGAAAAAATTTGCTAAGTTACTCAGAAAAAAAAAAAAAATCACAGCTCTAACAGGATTCTCAGAACTCTGTCAAATTTTAATTTCATAGAGAAAATCCTATTCCTGTCTTCTATTCACATATAAACGCGCAAGTAAATAGAAAATGCAGGGGCTGGTGAGATAGCTCCGAGGCACAAATGCCTGCTGGGCAAGTGCAAGGTCGTGAGTTCAAACCCTGGTCCCACATTAAAAAAAAAAAAAAAAAGAAAAGAAAAAAGAAAGAAAATGCAATAAGCAAATACATGTTTCTTCTCGCAAAAAGACGCCAGTGGAAAGATGTCCATAAAAATTATTCATGATCAAGAATATTTTATCCAGAATGCTTAAAGAACATCCACAGTGTAATACAAGATGACCTAATTTCCCCACGTTCTGGGTGAATCATGTTTGTTGAGTGCACACGTGCTCTACCGGCTCCATCAGCTCATCTGTGATAGGTGTCTCGGCTGCTCCCACGGCCGGGTGACTGCGGACTGTGGCGCTGTGAGGAAGAGAACGCAGGCATTACTAAATCACATGTCACTTAATGCTGGCAGGGTTATGCCTGGGAGTGGTGCAGCTGGACCGAATGATACTTTTGTGTTTATTTATTACTTTTAATAGGAAATAACAATATGATAATTTGAAAACATGTTAGTAGTACATTCACAATAACTGACACATTGCTTATTGTTGTCATAATAGTTATACAGAGCAAGGGGTGTAGACATGATAAATTTTTTGATGGATATTGGTAAGGAATAAAAAAAGAAAAAAGAAAAAATTTCTCCTCTTTGAACTGAGAGGAAGTAGCTGTATACATAGCCCAGTGTTCCTTATTGGCACTGGAGTTTCCAGTGAAACTGGCAATGTTGGAGGCTGTTGACCTAAGCCTTTTACAGGTCATCATACTAATCTAGCCCTGCGTTTTATGCCTAGTAATTAAGCTTTTCTGCTGGGTGACCGAGGGCAAGTCCTGATGGCTGATACTGACAACAGTTCTATAAAGCACTGTACAGGGTTCCAAAGTTAGTCCTGAGGGGATTTGACCTTGGAAGATGCAAAAGATGAATGTCTTGTCATACTTCTGTTTGTATGAGGGGTTTGCTTGCTGATTTCCACAGCTGTTTTCCTTGTTTATAGCCCCACCATCGATGTAGGGAAGATCCTTCCCCTGCACCCCTGTGTTCACCAATTCTCACTGTCTTTATATCCTTGACTTAATCATTCTGCATGGAATCTCACGGTAGTTCTGATGTGCGTTTCTCTGATGGAAGGAAATGTTCAGCTGTTTCTTGTACTTTCTGGCTACCTGTGGTTTTTAAAGTTTCTCAGAATCGCGAAACAACAGTCAGGTAACAGGGTGGTGTAGCGTCAAGATTGCACTTTGACAAGGACACACTGTCTTCACTACGCGTGTTCTCCAGCTATTCTAAAGCTTACTACACTTCTCCCGAAGTTATCACAGTGGAGTGAATGAACAGGTTGGAGCAGATGCTGGCATCTCAGGTAGCGCTCAGCTTTCCTTGTTAATGACTTCAAGGCAACACCTCCTGACCTGTTAATTGTTAATTATAAACTATGGTGGAGTACTTGTTACTTCCAAAATGTATGCCTTGAAGTAACTTGAGAACAGAAGATGTTTTAAGTACCCTACGATCTGAAGGGTACTTGCCCTGGAATCAGCAAATGTGCTATAATTAGAAAACCAACATCAGCTCTTTAGAAGATGGAGATACCCTATGAACATTGCAAAATGAATTAGCCAGGGAAACCAAGGCAGTCTACAGGCGATGCTTGTAAAAAGAGAGAAGCCAACAAAATGTTCACGCCGACGGAATCCATTTGTTCAGAACAGTGAGTGCTTGAGATTTCGGTTCCGTATCACTACTGAATAGCACCATCAATGTTAAAGACACACAAAAGAGGGAATAGCGAATAAAGTTTATCAATCAGTGCCTTTCACAAGATACACAGATAAAGCATTCACAAAGAGAATCCTCCCCTGCATAGAGCCACGAGGTGTGAGAAAGACTCAGGCATACTTGGAGCCAATACGCTTTTGCTAGTAGACAGCATCTCAGTATTTTATCACTGTAATGTTTAAACGAAGTACATTAGTTTGCCAAATGCACTGCGGGACACTTTATAAAACTTAAAAATTGCAGAAAATTTGTTTTTAAACTAATCAAAATAGCACTGAACATAATTAGGATGATAAAACTCAATATTTATAACAAACATAATAGATACATTAGGTAGAAAAGTCAACATTTGTGGATGTTTTTAAACATTCATTCAGTGAGCATTGACCGGAGGCAGAAGCGTTTTGTGACCTAGTTACGATCCCCTTCCAGAACTGCCAGCAAGTCATTCGCAGATCAGAACTTCAGTCCGTCAGGGTGTTGGTTTCAATTGAGAAGCAATAATCTATAATGCTACTTTGTACCAGATGTTACCACCCAGGAATTACAACGAAGAACAAATTCCAGTCCCCAAAGCTGTAACCTTTACATAATATGGATTAAATGCTGCAGGAACTAAAGACACCTCATATTAAGAAAATTATTATGTTTTAGAGAGTTTTTTATATTTGTTTTATTTTACTTTTTTAAATTATTTGTCTACATTTAATGATTATTTTTTAATTTCAAAATATTTATTTATTTTAAATTTAACAATGATTGCATTACATATTTTCATCATTGGATCAGTTCAGATTAATAGATAGAGGTATATAAGATTGATCAAACAAACATTAACACTTTCAATAAACATTGCTTTTTTTTAACTGTTGACACACCGCATATTGTCTTCTCAACAGTTATACAGAGCACAGGGTGTGGGCATGACACACCTTCCAGTTGATATTGATAAGGAAAGAAAAAAATTAACAGTTCTTATATCAGGGAGATTACACGATATTTACACATGTAGTTCTGGTTTATTTCACTAATGAGTATATGTTCAATACACATCCATTTATATATGAAGTCTTCCAGCTTATCATTCTTTATAGCTGAGTAATATTCCATTGTATAAAAATACCACATTTTCTTCAACCATTCTTCAAATGATGTGCATTTTGGTTGTTTCCAAGATTTGGCTATTACAAATTGAGCTGCTATAAACATAGGTGCACAGATATCGCTATGGTACTCCTGGTCTCATGACCAGCTCATGGAGCTCGGGGTCGGAGCTGGTGGGGGATGCAGTGCCAGGGATGAAACCATGGCAACTGTGCCGGCCTGAGCTTGCCTGAGCAGGCTCTTTAGTCCACTGGGCTATCTTGACAGTCCCCACTCTTTGTTGTAATCGTACGTAGTAATGTGATACACCATAATAATTCAATCCATGGGTACAAGATCTTATGATATATGGAGAAAGTTAGCATTTCCAACTCCTTAGATATTTGGAAGCTTTTTGGTTATTACACAACAATATGGCACATTTTTTAGTGTAGGGTGAGATCCCTCTAATGTAGCTTTTTGCTTCTTTAGAAACTTCAGTAAAACAGATACAAACGATGAGTTTACCATATATTTCTCATATATTTGTAATTGGATTGTTTTTCCTTATTGATTACGGAATAAAGTGAGTTCGGCTTTGTTGTTCCATTTTGTTGTTTGGAGAATGGTCGAGGTCTTTAGGCTGGATTCGACACGCAGCCCTTATTATTTGTTCTTTAAAAGCGTGGGACACTGCTGTAGTACATCTCTTAGGCTGGGTTCATACTTACAATTCTCCTGCCTCAGCCTTCCCGACATTGGAATGAATACCTGTGCCACCTCACCACTGTTGCCTTGGGCAGATGGGCCTCACACAGCGCGAGGAGACCCCGTGGACACCCGAAGCGCAGGGAGTTTACTGGCTAAGCCCTTTCCTTACCAGAAGCAATGAGTATGTCGAGGCTGGAAAGACTTTTCCACTTAATTGGAAGGCAAATTTGGGGCTAGTTTTACTTTTGTAGCTTTCAGTGAAATTGTCTGAAACTCAGACATTAATTTTTAGCTCATAGCAGTACTTTTATGTTCTGTAAGAAAATAAAGGGCTGAGGAGATAGTTTGGGGGTCTAAGCACCTGCCTGGCCAAATGCAAGGACTGAGTTCGATCCCCAGTACCGAGTGCTGCGCTGGCTGCTGGCCTCAGAACTGGGTGGGGTGGTGCACACCTTTAATCTCAGATCACTGTGAGCCCCATCTGCACAGCCAGACCCTGTACTAAAGAAAGGAGAGAGAGAGAGAGAGAGAAAGAAAGAAAGAAAGAAAGAAAGAACATATATCTGAATGTAGATTATTTAACTTAAAAGAAATATTCAAATTCTCACATAATTGGAAATGTATCTACCTCATACACATGAAAGTAAAATAGTAACCCCTGCTACTTTCTAATATAAGGGTAATAAAAGCAGTCAATTAAGTTCTGGAGACAAAACTTGTATCCCAGTCTAAAATTATAAAAATAGGCTGGGCTGTGGTGGCGCATGCCTGTAGTCCTAGCACTTGAAAGGCTGAGGCAGGAGGATTGATGCAAGTTTGAGACTAGCCTGGGCTACAAAATGTGAGCTCAAGGACAGTCTGAACTGCATAGTGAGACCCTGTCTCAAAAAGACAAATATAAATAAATAATACTATAAGAATAGATATATAAAATAGATAAAATTATGTGTCAATGCTCTATGCATAATATACTTAGAAAAAAGCAAGCTTGAAGCTGTGTTTATTTAATAGCCTATAATCTTCTGATAGCTAATTTTGGTAGTAAACGTATGCTTTTTTTTTTTTTTTTGTGGGGCCAGGGTTCGAACTCACAACCTTGCACTTGCCCAGCAGGCACTCGTGCCTCAGAGCTATCTCCACAGCCCCTCAAAGTATGCTATTTTTATACCTTAAATTCAACAAGCTTATACACTTTTTCTAGTAAGGTGTAAGGAACCAAGTGAGAAAGTAAACAGATAGAATTGTAACACTGACTTATATTGTACATGACTACGACAGAGAAGAGGCCCCGCAGTGGCTCAGTTCACAAGCGCTTTTGCCTGAGAAGAGCTGGTTCACAGACAGAAGTGCTGCTTGTGATTTTGTTTTTATTTGCAGACTGCATCGCTGAACCAACATGACCGCAGCCATCTTTCCCGAGAAGATGAACCTGTGACCCAACCCTCGGGTCAGCACATGGGTTTTCACCTGGGAAAGGAGCAATGATTAAGACAAAGATGGGTTAAGAGACGCGAGAAATGGAGACAAGACAGGATTCTGATCAAGTCTCGTTTATTGAAGAAGTGAACGGGGTTGAAGTAAAGGTAGCAGGGGAAACGGAATATGCGTCAGGGGTTACCGTGCAACCAGGGCAGGACTTGAGGCACGTGATTACAGGAAATGGGCAGGATGTAGAGAAACAGAAAGTGAAACTCAGCTCAAGCTTATTGCATTCCCAGAATAAGGGACGCTTGTTTTAGCATTACAATGGGCAGGCTCTCACAAGGCGGATCTCCACAAACCTGCTCATCTTTTCCACAGTCATGTAACAAATTAAGCTTGGTGAACCCAGACAGCACTGTACTCACCATTTAGCTACTGAAAATTCATTGCTGTACAAGGAATATTGCTTCTCTGTAGTTTGGAAGATAAGATTCAGAAATGCATTTGAAAGCTCTTTCTCTAGCTCTACGCAAATAAAGCATTGCCTTTTTCTTTTTTTTCACTCTTTTTGAGACAGGGTCTTGCTATGCAGGTCAGGCTAGCCTTGAGTTCACTTTTTTAGCCCAGGCTGGTCTCGAACTCTCACTGATCCTCCTGCCTCAGCCTCCCAAGTGCTGGGATTACAGGCGTGTGCCAACATGCCAGGCGAAAAATAATGTCTTGATGCTGCGTAGACCCTCTAGTAATGAAAATCATTTTTTACTACTGCCTAATTTTGCTGCTTGTATTTTGGGAACAAATGGGAATGTGCTTTCATAGGCTGCAAGTAGCACACACACAGTCTTACGGGTCAGTACAGCGCAGAGCAGTGCTGTCGGGAGGGCCGCTGAGCCCAGCCAGCACAACAGAGGAACCAACATGTGACACGGTGACACTTAGCGATGTTCCTTTCTGACAGAGCTTGTCAGACAACGTGTGATAAATACGACATATCCTGGCAATGTCATGTAGTCAGATGCCAGTGTCACGGAGCCTCGGTCGTATCAGAGAGAAATGGAAAGGAACTGTAGACTGGCTTAGGCCATAAAGAAATGTCAGGGCTGCCTTTTCCACCTTTATTAGTGCACGTTTGCGGGGCAGAAGGGCTTCATTCACGGCAGGACCTTGGTGCATGTGCAGAGCACTTCAGCTCCCTCTCCCTTGGAGTTTCCAGCATCAAGTGTACTCACCGATCTTAGAAGACCTCATAAAGTCTGATATCGTGTGTGCCGGTCACACTGAAACCCGACTAATGTGCCGAAGAACAGAGAAAGCATGCAGGATGATTGGACCTAATCAAGATGCCTTGTAGATAAACTTCCTGCCCTGGAATAGAAGATCTTTCCTCCGCTTTAACCTATTATGTTTTCCTATTTCAAAATTTAGGTAGATATGCAGCTTTTCCTATGTGAATTCCTAGGATATTTAAGCTGTGTGTCTGAGTAGCTTTCCTTACCAATAGCTTTGCTAAGCACACTCACTTTCCTACAAATGACCTCAGTCTATGAACAGGACACGTCTAACCTTTCATCTGTTGGTGGACTTACAGGCTATTTCTAAGGTTCTGCTAATACGACTTGCCCTGCTACCAGCATGGCTATGCAGACATCACTGTGGCATGCTAGCTGCAAGTCTGGGAAAGATAGCTAGATGACGAGTATCTGTGTCCAACAGAATTTCTACTCTTATTTATTTGTTTATTTTTTGAGGAATTTCCCACCAGCCAGAGAGAAGGGTTCCTATCCCCGCAGCCCTACCGAGCTTGTTTCTGGCTGATTTCTTGGTGGTAGCTGGTCCCTCCGGAGTGACGTGGAAGCTCATTGCTGTTTTCATTTGCATTGCTTAGGTGGCTAATGATGTTAAGACTTTTTATTCGGTATTTATTAGATGTTTGTCTTCATGTGAGATGTAAGTATTCTTTTGGGATGACTGTTTTGTACTTGACTTTTTAAACTGGGGGGGGTGTCCAGTTTTTCGAATTCTTTATATGATCAAGCAAAGTTTTGTTTTAATGTTAGTGAACGGTCCCCACTTCTGGTGGTTTCTCTTGCTGTGTATAAGATTTTTCACTGGATTTGAACTCCTTTGTTGACTCTTGGTATTACTTCTTATATTACTAGAGTTTCATTCAGGAAGTCCTGTCCAACATCTATACTTTTATGAGCTGTACCTGTTTTCAGTTCCAGCAGGCTAAGTGTTTCTACTCTAATGTTTAGATCTTCGCCCGTTTCAGTGCTAGTTGAGTTCAAGGTGACAGGTCTGGGTCCAGACTCAGCCTGTGGCAGACGGGCGGTTTGTCTTTCTAACCCCATTTGTTAAGTTACTTTTTCTCCACTGAAAAGACTCTTACCACTTTGTCAAAAATAACTTGTCTGAGCGTGCCTACAATTGTGTTTGCACCTTCTATTCTGTCCAGTGGTTTCAGAAATGGTCATTTTTTTTCTTTTGTTTGCCTTTACGACATTAACAAAGCCACAATTAGATGTCCATATTATAATGGTCTATAAGTTAATTAGACTTCTCTGTTAAACATCTATATGAATAGTATTTAGCTCAGTCTTCTTCAGATTCTAAGATAATAAAATGACTGACAAAAAGGAGAGGAAGAAAATGTTTAAAAGGAGGCTGGGGAGATAGCTCAGCGGAATCAGGGCTTGCCTGGCAAGCTCAACGTCCTGAGTTTGATCCCTGGTACCAACACCTGAACGCTCCCCCCAAAAAAGGAAAAAAATAAGAAAGAATGAGCCTTCAGGAGCCATTCTCCAGATAACTGAGCTGATTTTAATCACAAGTCAGAGCCTAGGATTAGTTGCTGGCTCCTGGTAGCCATTACCTGCTTGCCCACAAAATGGTAGGTTCTAGTAGCCATCATATTGGTTCAGCTGAAAAGCTTTTGCTTTTCTTCTTAGCACTCTTATCTAATAGCAGTTGGCAATCAGCCTACCACAGTGCACCTCATCACACAGGAGTTGGCTTGAGCACCTGCAAAGCTGGACTCAGGGCTGACAAATTCTGGCAGAGTGACCACCGGTAGAGCAGTCTAATAACCTGTGTCTATGAGGTCTTTTCTCTGTGCGCCCGCAACTTCCTGGCTTGGCTGAAATTCAACATGAAAAGTCACATTCCCTAGTAATACTTGGAAGACAACTATTCCAATCCAGGAAGCTTGTCATCACTATGCCTACTTCCTGGAACCCATACTCCATCCACTCGGACCCTCTACCTACCTCCGAATGCCCTCATCACAGCCAGCCTGTGCAGTCAGTAGATAATCTCCGTCCTTTACAGCAAAGACTATGAGGTACCTGGTATTCCATTGACTTCCATATTCTTTCTTAGAATTTTAATATCCCCTCTGTCACACAAAAAGAAATGTTCTATTTAATGATAACAGTGACATTCAGTGCATGCTTTCCTTGAGCTGTGTTGTGGATTGTGTCTAGTTGTCCCCCCCAAAGCTTCATACAATCATGGGGAGGGAAATTTTAGAGTTTGAGACTTGACTCGTGATCCACTGGGATTATGTGCTTTAGTACTGATGGGACTATGGGTCTGAGTCCTTTGGGATTATGTGTGTGGCCTAAGGCGGATAGGCTGAAGCAGAGAACCCGAATGTAATATTAAGAGAGACAGAGAGACAGACTCATGCAGTTGCTCTGCTGCCCTGTTTGCTTGGCTGCCTCAGTCACCATGGTTGCTGTTCTGCCATCATGAACTAGATGCTCTCTGTCCTGTTCCACTCAGTCTTGGGCCAGCCAAATATGGACTGAAACCTCCACACACTGTGAGCTAATAAACCTTTCCTTCCTTCATTTTGAGTGTCAGATATTTGTCCCAGCAATGAGTAAAAAATAAATAACACAAGTTGTTTTATCATTTGAACATGGCTTCTATTTACTGTAAGGAAAAAGAATTTCATTTTCAGTCATGTGTAAAGCTTATTCTTTTTTTACTGGGATATATTAATTGCAGTAAAATTTATTATAAATTTATCATATCATGTAGCATAAGCTACAATGTCACATGGTATGAGAAATATATAGCTATTTTACTATGATATTATATTACATAGACAATACATATTTTAATACTCTATAATATAAAATTTTGAAACAATATATTTGATGAAAAATAAATTTCTGTGTGTCCGTGCTTGGAAAAGGGTAAGTTGAACTGGGCATGGTGGCTCACGCCTGTCATCCCAGCACTTGGGAGGCTGAGGCAGGAGGATCATGCAAGTTCGAGACCAGCCTGGACTACAAAAGTGAGTTCAAGGCCAGCCTCAACTGCATAGCGAAACCCTGTCTCAAAAGGACAAAAAAAAAAAAGAAAAGGGTAAGTTAGATTTCAGTCACCATATGTTGTGGTTTCTGTCTAGTTGCTCCCCTAAAGCCTCATGCTGTCATGGAGCAGGAACTTCTGCAGTGTGAGACTACCTCATGATCCACTGGGATTACAGGTGTTAGTACTGCTGGGATTATGGGTGTGAGTGCTACACCCAACCTGGGGCTGACAGCTCGAATGCAGCACAGGTGAGACAGAGCCACAGACTCTCTCTGTTGCCACTGTTGCTTGGACTTCTCCATTTTGCTGTTGCTCTTTGCCGCCACCATGAACTGGATGCTCTCTGCCCCGTGCCACTCTGCCTTGGAGCCAGCCAAGTATGGACCGAAGCCTCCACTAACTGTGAGCTGAATAAACCTTTCCTTCCTTCATTTTGGGTGTCAGGTATTTGTCCCAGCAGTGACAGCAGAGAGACTGAGACACCATACAACCATGACGCTTCCTCATTAGTATCAGTGGCCATGTTTTTTGTTTTTTGTTTTTTTCTAGTTCAAAATGTGAATGTATGTAATCCCAGCACTCGGGAGGCTGAGTCAGGAGGATTGGTGCGAGTTCGAGACCAGCTTGGGCTACAAAAGTGAGCTCAAGGCCAGCCTCAAATGCATAGCAAGACCCTGTCTCAAAAAGACAAAAAAAAAATGTGAATGTAAACATAGATGTAAAAAAATGCCAAAGAACAGGATCATTACATTTATGGAATGAAGTAGAAATAATGGATGGGCTGAGAAGATAGCTCAGCAGTCAAAGTGCCTTCCTGGCAAGCACAAGAACCCAATTCAATCCTTAGTACCATATGCTTTGCAGGGACTGCTTCAAGCCACCATCAAAACCAGGTGTGCTGGTGCTTGCCTATAATGCCAGCGCCGGGGATGTTGAGGCAGAAGGATTGCTAGAGTCCAAGCTGTGTAGTAAGTCCCTGTACCAAATAAATAAGTTTAAAAAAGAAAATGTGTTTCTAGCTATATGCTCTATATTACTATCTGATTCACTCTACATGTGCAATTAAAAACCAAGCTCTGTCTTTTCCTACTTCATTTGATTTCATAGGATATTTCAAGTGCATCATCACAAGTCCCTTCAACTGTTTGCGAGAAAGTAAGTCGTGGTGGACGCAGAGCCAAAGCCTGCGGAACTACGCGTGAAGTGTTAATAGCAATAGCCAGCGGTGGGCAGTTGCTCGCCTTTATTCTACACAAGTTGAAGTGCTTGGACGAGTAGCTTCAGCTGCATAGAGCCAGCAAATTATAGCAGTCAGACTCAAAAATGATAAAGGCAGGGCCATCTGGGGCTTGCTCTGCATTGCTGGAATGAGGTTGCGACCCCAAGGTCATCTACAAGAGCAGATTTATTCCATTCGCTCAAAAATGAAAATTGATTCTCTCATATTCCATCACAGGACATTATGTAGTGAATGGCTTCTTGACTTAGAATTCTGTTGAGCAGGAGGTCCCTACAAATAGCTACTTGTGAGTTGCATGACAGATCGTGTGGCGGTAAACCTACTCGCAAGGTTGACTTTAGTGTTTCTCTCAGGACCTACACCAGTTCTGTGCAGGTCAGTTCCAATAACTCAAAAACCTCATGGCTGTACAGTAGACATGCTCTTTAATTATTGGAACGTGTTTGCAAAATTTGTCATTGGCAAATGGTACTAATTGGTGTAATGGTTAAAAACATTACTGAACTATAATGTTTTTAGGAAAGGTGAATCAATTTCTAATGTTGAAAACTGTTTGATAAGGTACCCAAGTTTGATTCACTTTTACAAAGAAAAAAATGTCTTGCTGGAAATACTCGAAAACAATTTCAGAGTATATGTTAATGCTACAAATAGATTCAGAAGTGATTATTTTAAAATAAATGTTGGCATCTGTTAACTGGAATGCAACAGACATCTTTTTGGTCATCTTCTTGAACACTCTGAATTTCTATTGAGAGATACCTGCGGGTCTCAGCTCTTCTGGCCTCTGTACCCTTGCCAGCTCCGGCTACTTTCTTTGATTCTTACAGCAATAATGATTTTCTCCTACACTTTGCCTGCATTAAGATAAATGACTTTGCAAGTGTTAGCATGTCAATTGTTCATATCATTTGTTTATGCAACATTTATGAAGCACTGCTACGTAGCAAGAGGAATTCTAGTGATTATGAGATGGAATGAGAAAGCAGTAAATATTTTCTCAGGCACAAGACTGTATTTGACCTTATAATCACTGTTGATACTTTAAGATGGACTCCTATAATATTACCATGTGGCTTCTAGTTAAAATAAATTATCAGGAACAAAATTTACCTTCCAAGCTTTTTTAAAATTTTATTTTAAAGCAAAAAAAAAAAAAAGTGGTGCAAAACTTCAAAATGAGAATAGGAGAGTAACCATGGTTAGCACATTGATTATTCTTATCTTTAGAGTAGTTGCTCATATTTCAAGTCATAGGCATGAAAAAATTGATTAAATGACATGCAGGAGTTACCTCTAGGCTCTTGTCTTGGTCCAAGAAATCAGTGTTTGTAATCCCAAAGATATGTCATTGGAATCCCATCAAGTTAATTTCAATCTGCCACTTCCCATGCAACCCACAGCAGAAGTAAAGACACTAAAGCATATTTATAATTACTGGGGAGCCAAGGGGCTCTAAGTCTAGCCACAAAGGTGCTTTTCTAGGACAAAGAGAGTGACCCAGGGCCTCACCTGGCTTTATTCAGTAGAGCAGTGGCTTGAGGAGGAATGACCGAGTTTTGCAGGAGCTAGGTGAGTAGTGTGAGCTGAGCTAGGTGGGGGCCTACATTTACCTCTGCTGTATGCAGAGCAGATACGCAGAGAGGGTAATCTGCATGATGCTATTGAGATGGTGTCTAATGTTTGGGGCAGTCTGGTGCTTCAGCTTTGATGCAGTCTTTCAAGGCCCAGGAAGTCACAGCCTCTATCTTGAGATTTGGATCCCAGCTGGCAGTGCAGAGCACTGGCTTTTTGTCCTGTCTTGACCTGACTCAGATTAAGGAGCAGCAGGCATACCAGGGTGTTACCAGGGTAACACGCATGCCACCTTCAGTGACTATCACCATCTCCTGAGCTAGACCAATATACGTTGCTTAAGGCCAATTGAAAGGACAGACAGAAGTCCTAGCCAGCTGCCTACATATCATAATAAGGAAATAGGGTCAGGTTCACCCAAAGTAGAGACAGTGGCTTTTCTTTCAAGAAGAGCCACTCAGGCAGTCCTCCCCAAGGATATAAGCACCAAACTTTCTTTGTATTATACTAATAGAAATTATTAATATAGCTATCTCAACTACTGTATATTTGAGTACCAAACAGGACATAGATTAGAAGAAACCCAGTGACTGAAGAGCTACCAGAAAGAAAGCATTGGAAAACTTCCTAGAGCTCAGATGCACAATTATAAGTGACTATCCAACAGTCAGACATACACACTACATGAGCAGAATTGTGGTCCCTCGGTGGACACATGGAGGATCCACTAATACCATGATGTTTTCTGGAGAAATCCGTGGAGAAAGAGTAAGACCACCAAGTAATAGTGATGGATCAATTAGAGAGCGAAATGTGGGAAAATCTCAATTTTTTATTGCCTCTTATCTAGTAAAGGTAATTCAATAGTTCTAACATCAGTAACATGAAAAACAAAATCAAGGGCCTGCCGGATAGCTCAGCAGGTTAAAGTGCCTGCTTAGGCAGACGCAGGGACCAGGGTTCAATCCCGGGGGTGCTATGCCGGCCCTGCCCCCGGGGTGCACTCAGATGGTGACTGAGGCTAGGTGCGGCGGTACGCGCCTCTAATCCCAGCATGTGGGAGGCGGACAACGAGAGGATCGCTTCGAGTCCCATCGTGTAGTGTGACCCTGTAGACGCTGCACTAAGTATATGAAAAAGAAAACAAAATCAACATAGACTTAAAAACTGAAGCCTTAAAACTTCTAGACTAGCCATTCTCAACCTGTGGGTCGCGACCCCGGCGGGGGTCGAACGACGAAAACACAGAGGTCGCCTAAAGCCATTCCAAATCATAACTGTAGCAAAATTACAGTTTTGAAGGAGCCACCAAAATTATTTTTTGGTTTGGGGTCACCGCCACATGAGGCACTGTATTGCGGGGTCACAGCATTAGAAAGGTTGAGAACCACTGCTCTAGACATTAATACTTGATGCATGTGCATTTGGCAATAATTTCATTAAGTATGATACTAAATCCATTAACTGCCAAAAAAATCAATATTAAATTAAACTTTAGAACCTATTCAATTTCTCACAAAAAAATTGTAATTTATAATGGATTTGAATAGATGTTTCAGCAGAAAAGATTCACAGAGGACAGATCAGTGCGGTAAAGAGGCTGAAGACCAGAAGTCCTTAGGGACAGCGATACAGATCCCCAGCGCAGTGTTGCTATGGGCACTGCAGGCTGGTTAAAAATGAACAATGAGCCATGATAAATACCTCTTAGTATGTTTAAATGGATGGCTGATGATAACGTGTAGTGCTGTGTTACGAGACGGATGTCTTCATTCGCTAACAAGCTAACCATACACCCACTTGAGGCTAACCGTTCACTTCGGCAGTCTCGTATTCACCCACTGGAAATTAAAATGTGTCCGCAGAAAGGCTGAAACAATGGTGCAGGCGGCTCTTAGTTAGTACCAGAAACAGCTGTCAACTGAAACATAGCTCTGCACTGGGACATAAATTAAAATTTGTAATATTCTGATACAGTGGAACAATACTCAATCAGAAATGACCAGTTCAGACACGTGACACAATAGATTTTAAATGAATCTCAACATGATTGTGACGAATGGAAGAAGCCAGATAGAAGATTACATACTCAATAATCTCATTTACAAAGAATTCCAGAAAATTCTACACAGTCAGTAGTGACAGAAGCCACGTTAGTGACTGTCGACAATTGCAAAATGCAAGAGAAGAGCAGGGCACACAGGGTCACAGATACAATTTTTATTTCCCTGCTTCCTTTGCTGCTCTAGCTTCAAAGGCTTATGCATATGTCCAGCCCATGAAATTGCATGAGCAATAATGTAAAGCAGTGGAACAGAACTGTACTTCGATCTTTTTTTTAAAATGCTGCTTTCAATAAAGCATTGGAAAAATATATTTTAAAATGTTTACATATAAGTAAAGTCGTATCAGAAGACATATCTCTTAGGCAAAATTTTGAAACTGTATTGTTTATAAAAATGAAACATTTGTGCAACTTTATTCTGTTATATTATTCTTTTTTATTTCTAAGGTCTTTTTTGTTTTGTTTTGTTTTTTGTATTTAGTACAGGGTCTACAGGTCCTCACTACCTAGATCAGACTTGTAGTGATCCTCCTGTTTTCACCTCCCTACCACTGGGATTGCAGGCATGCGCCACCACACCCCGTATCGATCCCTGTCCCAGCAGCCCCCAGGGGTGGGGCAAGCATGGGACCCCTGGGTTATTACCTTAACAATAAGTTGGAATATAGATGGACTCACTGTGTGACATGGAAACTCTTCAGATCTAGTTTCTTCAATATTCACTCAAAGAATCAGACAAAATAGTTTTCTAATTTTCTGAAGCTTTTTATACTTATAAATTTAGACTACTACACTTTATTTATAAAGATTCTGCATTTTTAGACTTACTTAATTTTAAGTGATATTGATATTGTGTTATAATGTGATAGTTCAGCATATGTATATATTATATAATGTTCAAATCAGAAAGCTTATCTGTTTTGTCAGATTCCACTTCTTTGGGTAGAAACAATCAAAATTCTGTCATCTACCATTTTTGAAACACACGGTACCTCATCGCCCTAATGCTTTATGTTACTAATAGTAAGTTTTTTTTTTTTTTTTTTGTCGTTTTGAGACAAGGTCTCGCTATGCAGTTGAGGCTGGCCTTGAGCTCACTTTTGTAGCCCAGGCTGGTCTCGAACTTGCACCAGTCCTCCTGCCTCAGCCTCCCGAGTGCTGGGATTGCAGGCGTGAGCCACCACGCCCGGCAATAGTATTTATGACTTATCTTAGGGCAGGGTCTACAGAGTGTTCAGGGTCTCACTACTAGATCAGATTCATGGTGATCTGCCTATTTGCAGCCCCCCGCAATATTTGGGATTACAGGTGTTTGCCACCATGACCAGTCTCAATTGTCATCTCTGGGCACCCTAGGGGTGGGGCTGGCACATCAGGTCTGGGGGGATCAAACTTTTGGTCCCTGTGCCTGCTTGCTGCTACTTTAATCCACTGAGCTATTTGGCCAGTCCTATAAATTGTTTCACTATGTAAAATTTATAAAAATAGACACAAATATTGTTGTGCTACTTCTCATCAAAAATGATTCCCACTGTGACAGTCTTACGTAAGTAGAAATAAGGTTTCACAAGAGGTGCGCAAATGGAAAACGCAAGCTACAGCGGGGCCGGCCTGGAATGCTGAACTTCCTACATTTGATCCCGGGTGCCAAAACCACAAACCAAAATCAAAGCAACAACAAAAAACGGAAACCTCAAAAGAAAAATCATAGACAAAATTATCACGACATCCCTTTGTTTAAACCAACTGTTCTTTATATTTTATTTTAAACTATATTACATTTTAAAGTACTTTTCTATAGGAACAATAAATTATCTTCACCGTTTTGCATAATGTAAAGTTACATATTTATTTCATGTTCTGCTTTAAAAGTTAATATCTATATTTAACTTTGTTATGTCAGTATCTAATTGCGTTAAGCCTGCTCAATAAACACAATTCAGTATACTTTAACGGTACACTAAACCTTTACAAGTTTCATTTTAGTACTTTTTATATTTTTAAATAAATAAGTTAATTTTACTCTAAATATTCTGACTCTGTAAACATTGAGTGTTTACTTCCTAATGAAGAATTTTTGATATTAGTACATTTGCAATTGATTATATTTACAGGGTAAATAAGTCAAGCAAAATAAATTATTCAGAGACCCTGGAGACCCTTATTAAAAGTGAATGAATGAATAAATAAATACATCAGAAAACTCCCATAGCACGTACTCTTTATTTCAGTCACAGATGTCTGTCAGAGAAGGAGCTGTCTTTTCGAGCCAGCCTGATAGCTCAGCAGACTAGCGTGCCTCCTTAGGCAGAGCGCAGCAGCCTGGGTTTGACCCCTGCCAGCCCTTTCTTTTTTTCTACATCTGGACCTTGCTCTTGCCAGGCAGGTGCTTATGCTACTGAGCTTACCCTTGGCCCCTATTTTTACTGTTATTTATTTATTTATTTATTCACTTACTTGATACAGGGTCTCACCACTCAGCTGAGACTCCCAGTGACCCTCCTGTCTCAGCCTCCCCAGTGCTGGGATTGCAGGTGTGTACCACCACGCCTGGCTTCTGTGGCCAGCACTGCATGCAGTACTGGGGATCCAACTCAGGTCCTTGTGCTTGCCATGCAAGTGCCTAGACAGCTGAGCTTTCTCCTCAGCCATATTTTAATTTAACTTTTTTAATATTTTGATTTACAGACTTTATTAACTGCAATTGATAATCATTAGAATGGCTATTAACAACAAAAATATAATATCCAATGCCAGCAGGACTGCGCAAGCCTAGGAACTCTCCTACCCGTTGGTGGCAATGTACGCTAGCGCGGCCACAGGCAGTGACAGTACTGCGGGCCATATAGGTGCATGCGTGGAGTCAGCAAGCCGTAGTAACACCCGCATCCATGTTTCTTGCGGCATTGCTTACACACCTAAGAGATTAAATCAGTCTGCATGTCTATCATTAGGTGCATAAGTAAAAATTCCCCTTCACTTATATACGTGAGGGGACTGCTGCCAGCAGTTATGGGGAGGGGAGGAAAGGTGACGTCCTACCCAATGCCCAGAACCTCGATGACGTTTGCCTTTCGCCCACTCCCACAAGAAAGGAACCAGGTCCAGCAGGAGCCTTGAAATTATTCATCCAAAGGCCAAAGCAAGTGCTCACAAGTCTCCTGCCCTCCCGCTTCCGCTGTCCTCGCTCCCCTCCTCTCCCTCTCTCCGCACCCCTACCCTATCTCCCAACTGGACCATACAGAGGTACAGCTCTTTACACAGTTGCGACATTGCAGCAAACACAATGACATCCCTCGTCTCCATTACTTTCTGTTTGCTGGAACCAAATACCCTACAGACACAAGTTGAAGGGAAAAAGCACTTGTTCTGGCTCCCAGCTTGCAGAGGGCACAGTCCGCAAGTAGCAGGCTCCAAGGCGCAGCTGCCTGGCGGTGGGGAAGCAGCTCAGAGCACCGGAGCAGGTGGCAGAGAATGAGAAAGCAGAGGAGAGAGGCGACCCTGCCAGGCCACGCCCCCGGGACCCACCCACTCCAGCCAGCTTCACCTCCCGAAGTCCCAGAGGTGCAAACGCATCCGTGGAGACGCCCAGGTGAAGTTAGAGGCACCATGAGCTATGAATGAAGATGAAGCCACCAAAAGGAGGCCAGGGAGAACCACGCACAGCCGTGGCCGCCAAAAGTGGGAAGACCTAAGAGACGATTTCTCCCTACATGCTTTGCACGGAACGCGGTGCTGCCAGCTCATTACCTGTGCACTCAAATCCTTTAAAATAATGGAAGAATAAACTCATGCTGCTCTACGCCTCTAGCATTTGATTCTTTCTTATAGCAGTCCTAGGCCACAAGGGTGGGTTTAATTGCCTGCAGTGGAATGCAGGACGTGATTGTCTTCACTGGTAACATGAAAGTGGTCAGCTGCACAGGACAGATGCTTTCCTCCTTTATTCGCTGGAAAGCGTGTAGTCCGGAGCATTCAATGCAGTGATACTGCTAAAAGTCACCGCAGGGCCACTCAGAAACTGGTTGTCTTGCAGAAAAGCGACCGTGCTCAACAAGTACCACGTGGCGATGCCTCCCTTTACACAGGGCCTGGCAACCGCTGCTCCATGTTTAATCTTGATGCACTGAGCTAGACTAGCTTGCTTACTAAGCAAAATAGGCATCTGTTGGCCTTTCTTGGCTAAGCCCAACGCCTCAAGGTTTATTCGTGTCGTAGCATCTATCAACATTTAATTTCACGCTGTGGATAAAAATATTGTGCTGTATCACTTTATTGTATTTTAATTAGATACATCCATATATATATATTACTCTAGTTGTCAGTCAATAGTTAATTGAGCTGATTGCACCTTTGTCTAGTGTGATAGACCAGTTTGTCTCATACATTATTTTTGGAATATATATATATATATATATATATATATATATATATTACATACACATATTATATGTGCTATGTTCATAGAAATAAACCAGACAAGTCTTTGAAACGGGAAAGGAAAAGAAATGTGACATTTGTGCTAGTGGGGCATTACAGAAGCTGTAAGAAGAATTCTCATTCCCTGCCAGTAGCCGTATCAGTCCATCCCGAGCTCTAGAAGTCAACCGCTACCTGCATGAGCCTTTGCCACATACCCAGACGCGCACCGCTGTGCCCATATTCTCCTAGGGACATTCAGGCTATTACTCCATTACTTTCATCTCAGGAGTTTCCTGACCAAAGGAAATTATTTTATTTACAAAATAAAAACAAAGAAGTTTAAAAATCCTACAGAAAGATTGTGTCTCATCGGACAGAGACGTCTCACCGGGAGCAGTTCACATCTATTTTATCAGTCACTGAAGGAACACACAGAGAATGTATTCCTTTTTCTTCAACATGAATTACAATATAAATCTCACTGAAGTCAACCAAATATGAGTAGATAATTATTACTTGTCTGAACCATGAAATAGCGCATACAATAAAATACATACAGTAGAAGTGGAAATTCAAATATATGAAATTACTGGCATACATATAATAATAAAACCTATCAGAAAACTACACTTGCCATATTCATATTCGTGTCTTTTTCAGCACTGAAAATTCATATAAATAGAACAACAAAAATCTCCAGCTTGCCATGCAGCCACTCAGCCATAGCTCTACACGCAGCTCTCCTTAGACTCTTGTTAAGACACTGCTATATCTCTAACCTTACTATCCGTTGGCTGGAACATGGGTCTCTAACCTCACTCCAGGTCTGACCAGCCACCCTGTGCAAGGCTCATCACGTATGATCTTCTCCTTATGGCACGAAGGAATCAGTCTCAGGTCAGTTACAAACTGTCGCACACTCTCAGTACACATTCTGCCAATGCCCGCGGACCGACTCGCCTCCCCGTTTTGCTCACTGCTCGCTCCAGCCTACTGCGAGTCCTGCCTACTCTCAAATTTCATGACATCAGCATGATTGCGCCTCTCGTGGGAATGACGCCACGCTGTGCCTGCCTCTTAACTAACGTTGTGAGCTTCCGTTCCATCCCTCTTGCTCCATGCCCTTATTTCTAAATATCATTTTGTATATGCATCGTATTTTCTTTATTCACCTTGCCCTGATAGCCACGTAGGTCGTTTTTATTTCTAGTGATGAGGGTGGCAGTGTAGATATCTCTCCGATACCCTGGCTTCATTTCCTCAGGATATCTAACCAAGGTGAGGGCATTGGTATTCCCTTGGTAGCTTTGATCTTTATTTTCTGATTAGACGTCATACTATCCAGAGTGGCTGTACTAAATTACGTTGACAAAATAAAGCTCGAAGGGTTACATTCACACTCTCATCTTGCTGTCTTTATTACATGGATCATAGCTCGTCTTGCTGAAATGAGAAATTGCTCACTGAGTTCACCACTTAGATTTCCCCGATGATTAGGCATCTTGAGCCTATCTTCAAATATCTCTTTGCCACTTGTGTATCTTGTTTGGAGAAATATCTATTTAGATAAACTGCCCCTTTTGTCAAGGGGCTATTGGAAATTTTATTTTTATTCTTATTATTGGACTTCTTAAAATGCTTTATATACAGGGCAGCAACCTGTTGTCACGTGTATAAGAAGTTTGCAAATAGGTTCTCTCTCTCTGTCTCTCTGTCCCTCTTTCTGTCTCTGTCTGTCTGTCTGTCTCTGTCTCTGTCTCTGTCTCTGTCTCTGTCTCTCTCTCTCTCTCTCTCTCTCTCTCTCTCTCTCTTTCTCTCTCTCTGTGTCTGAGGCAGGATATCACTGTGCAGTTCACTGGCCATGAACTCACTTTGTAGCCCAAGCTGGTCTTGAACTTGCAGCGATTATCCTGCCGCAGCCTCCCACATGCTGGGATTATTGCACAGGCTGCCCCACCGTGTTGATGAGTATCGCTTTTCTTCTTCCATGAGTCTGCATGTTTCACACAAATTCTAGGATTAGGTACCAGAAACTGTATCAGAGAAAAAAATCGCAGTTTTTCATACATGAAATTATGAAATTCCAATAAGACTGTGATTCCTGAGCCAGCTGATTCTCCTGATACTGTGGGAGAATGAGATAATGAGACCACATTTAAAACACCTGGTCCCAAGGGCAGCTCCAGTCACCATGGAGGTCCTCTGCGGCCACTGCTGGACCGCTGGGTTTTTTTTTCAACCTTCTCCACTTCCAGTTTACAGACTGAGGCCACTTTCACACAGTGGCAATAAAGCTTTCCGCAACAGAATTTTCATCTAGGTGGATCCCACATTTTTAATGCTGCACTGTGGGTTTGTTATAATAACAACATTTAGGAAAAAAAGCTACTAAAAATCATATTTATACTCACAGTACTATGTACTCACAAAATGCGACAAGGCAGCTACGAGAGCTAGAGAAGTGTGCGTGTGTTGATAAAATGACGTTAGGCTTACAATAGGTTAACTCAAAAGCAAACCTTTTGGCCTAACTGATCGCAGACAGACAAGTTCCACGAGGACTGGGGCGGTGTCTGCCTTATTGATTGCTTCTTCCTGAGCATTTCTGTGAGTTGGGGGCGGGCTCATGGCTGATCTGAGAGCACCCCAAGTCTTTGGGTATCCACCTTCCCACAGATAGCTGTTTGTTTGTTTGTCTTTACTTGGTACAGGTTCTGGCTATGCAGTTTGGACTCGTAGTGATCCTCCGTCTCAGCCTAGCCAGCGCTGGGATTCCAGGCGCTTGGCCCACTGAGCTAGCTCTCCAACCCCCATAGACATTTCTATGGGCTCACCTGGCTCTCCTAATTTAGATGGAGATATTAAAGTTAGTTTCCTGAGGCTGCCTTGTTCAGCACATGACCGAATGAGATTCTAATCACCAGTACGTCTCCATCTCTGTCTCTACTTTGAATAGTTATTCACATATGGAGATAGGGTTGTAATAGAAGAGGGGAATTTCATCTGAAAAATTCAAACAATCTCAAAATACATGCTTTTTAGCTGGGCTTTTACAGGAAAAGTGTCCAATGTTTCTCCTGTTCTCTTTTAAACCATATATCCCTGAGGCCACTTGATTGTCACTAAAAACCTCTCATCAGCTTGAATCACAGTATAATGAAAATGGTTTCCTCAGGTTTGGTTTTCTTCTAAAAACTTCTATTCTTGGGCTGGTCAGATAGCTCAGTGGACTAAAGTGACTGCTTAGGTACAGCACAGTGGCCAGGGTTCAATCCCCGGCGTGCTGTGCTGGCCCCTCCTGTGGGGTGTGCTAAGACGGCAACTGAGACAGGGCATCGTGGCATGTGCCTGTAATCCCAGTGATTTGGGGGGCTGAAAACAGGAGGATTACTACGAGTCCGATCTATGTAGTGAGACTCTGTAGACCCTGTCCTAAATACAGAATAAATAAATTAATCCTTCTACTGTTCCTTAGTTTTGTGGATGACTGCTTTTTTTTTTTTTTCCTTCAATGTATTTGCTTGGTACAGCATTTGGCTGTACCACTAAGCAACTAGGACTCATAGTGAATCTCCTGCTTTCAGCCTCCCCAGCACCGCGATTACAGACGTGCGCCACTACCCCCAGACTCGGTGGCCCGCTCAACATGCTCTGGGGGCAGTGCTCACAGCCAACTTTCAGAAAACCCAGAGTGCATCTTTAATTGTTGGTTTTATGGTATCCGATAAAGTAGCTTCCGGACTGGTACCAAAGCACCATTTAACTCAAGGTCGTCTTCAAGTATTAATGACACAAATGGCAAATCTAAGTCTTTTTATGATGTATACAGCTTGTACAGAAGATACTTCATGTACAGCCCTTCTATTAGAGACTTCATATGCCACTCTCAACAATAACTCTAAGAGGGGGCCGCGTAGACAGTTCAGCTGACTAAGCGCTTGCCTGACAACCACAAGGACCCAGATTCAGTTCCCCATACCACATACCATGCTGGCTCCACACAGTGTGTAGTGAGACTCTGTACCAAGTAAAGAAATTTAAAAAAAAAGTTTTGGGCTGAGGATATAGCTCCTGGTCATAAGTGCATGCCTGGTAAGTGCAAGGTCCTGAGTTCTATCCCCAGTACCTGGGGGGGAAAAAATATCTAAGATTTCAGATGGAATTAAGAATGTACATTAGAGGAGGAGAACCATGAATTATTATTTATATTATCTGAAAACTAAGCAAGGGAATTACAGCCTTAAATGATATTTCCATAGTGAGCAATTTCAGTTTTATTTATGTATGCCTACATTTTCTTTTGAAATTCATGGGGACTCCCACTCAGGGCTCCCTCCGTCCCTCTCTCTGACAGGAGCTTTTGCTCCCCCAATAAATATATTCTGCTCATAAAGAAAAGAAAAAAGAAATCCATGATCATGAATTCATGCTTACCTGTATATGTAACCGATAACATTATGTAAACATCAGCACAAATTATTTCTTTACCCTGTTCTCAATTATAGTTTCACTTCAAGAAAAATGCACTGTCTTTATCCACTTACTTAGTCCAGAAGTCTGAGACTGTTTCTGGAAGCTTCTCCAGGATGCAAGCCCCATGAGCCACTACATCTGGTTAGCTCTCCCCAAAATGCCCATCAAAGTTGCCCTTGCAAAGCTCTCACTCTGTCCAACTAGCCATTTTTTATTAAATCTATAGTTGTTCTCCTCTTATTCTTTCCTCTGTGTCCTAGATAACATTTTGATAAAGCACAAACTATGACATTTGAAATTATGCCACTTGGACTTTGTTTGACAGGTAAGATTCCAAG